>JXTB01000029.1:530251-581384 GCA_002914805.1 Parasponia andersonii
TTTGGTCGCTGTGATGTGATGCTGATTGATCACGACCACGTCGTCGCTCCAAATACTGTCTCAGGTCTGCAGGATTTTGTCTTGACTCCCTGCTGATTCTTTCAAAAACGCTTCTCGATGGTCGTCCTTGATCGTCGCTCAAGCGAACCTGGCTATTAATGGATTTTTGAGAAGGTTGTGTGCGAGCAGGACTGGTCTTCGAGCTCTCCGTTTGAGACTGAGGCAAGTCTGCGACCTTGCCTTTTCCCTTAGAGGTGCGATCTTCATGACGCCCTTGCTGTGTTCTTGGTTGACCGCGCCTTCTTGTCTCGAGGATCTGGACTCCTTTCTCTGGTAACTGGGCAGGACGCTCTTTGGGGCGTTCGTGTTGTGGCGGGGTCACCATCTGCCCTTCAGCAAGTCGTCGCAGAGTGTCGTTGATCTGGTTGGTGACTTGCTGAAGGTTCACGAGTGTTTCCTCCATGCGATCCTGTCTCTGGGATAAGTTCTCTGTTGCCGTCATAGTAGGCTGATCCGGAGCAGGGGTTGCCTGTGTAGCAGCAGTACTTTGAGGCTGGTTTTGGCTAGTTCCGGTGGCTCTGGTAGTGTTTCTTGTGTTCGCCATTATTGAAGAGGTGAATTTTGACAAACTTTGCCGGAATAGCCCTCCTTCTAGCGCCAATTGTTGATGGAGGTTTTATCAACAATGAATTTTAGAACAAATTGGGTGATGTGGCTGGTATAAATTGAAGCAATAAATCAAAGCAAATAAAAAGAGAGAGATTTATAGTGGTTCGGCTCCGAAAAAGATAAGCCTACGTCCACTGTATTTGCACTATTTAATGGAGAATTACAAACAATCAAGGTTACAACCTTGTCTGGGAAAAACTAAAGAACAATTGGAACTCTCTACTTGCTTTGCTTTTCTTAGCTTGGCTTTGCTTGAATTGGTTTGGCGTTGGGTTGATGATGTTTCAATTGAGAACATCCGGTCCTTTATATAGGCTAAGGTAACCTTATGTCCCAAGGATCCTTGTGTCACTAGGAGATAATTACAAACGGGTAATTATCCAATTGGGTAACATAGATTAAGTAACTGAATAATTAGATAACTATTCAAAATGGGTAACCAGCCCATTCCAAATAGGAGACTTCCATTTCCCTTTCCTGGTAGGTCTCTTTTATTTACTTGTTTCCTTTTCCTTATGAGTTTCCTGTTTGTAAAGGTCAACTATGCGGAGAAGGTCGCACGTAAGTTTCACGGAAGAGGTCGCATGCAACCATCACAGAAGAGGTCGTGTGTAACCGTCACAGAAGAGGTCGCATGTACAGAGGAGGTCGCATATAATCTTCTCGGAGGAGGTCACTCATACACCTTATGCGACCCTGAAATTTTATACCGTGTAACACCATGTAATAAGAACTTGAGTAGCATTGACTCTAAGTAACACACACGAACTTCCCTACTCTGCTCATCCACCTCTTTGTCTATAAAAGAAAATAGAAGATTTTTAAAGCTAGGGTTAATAAATATTTCATTTTCATTTTAGCGACAAAAATATCTATTTTAAGCTTTAATGATTTTACTTTATCATTATACCTCTATGCAAGTTAATTTGACATATTCATATATATAATTAATTTATCAACATATATAATTTATTTATTATAGTATATAATTTATTTACAGTATATATTTTTTATATACTGGTAGAATAATTCATTCACCATAATATATAATTTATTTATTATAATATATAATTCACTTACTGGTATATATTTTTCATTTATCAGTATATATAATTCATTTATCATAGTATATAGTTAATTTATAATAATATATAATTCATTTACTATTTACCATAGTACATAGTTAATTTATAATAATATATAATTCAATTACATATTATATGATTTATATACTAGTATACTATAGTATATATAATTTATTTAATTATATAAATAATTGATTTACCACATTATTTAATTAATTCATTAGTGGTAATAATTGATTTACATATTAAATGAAAAATAGTTTGAAAAAAATAACTTTGGAAAAAATTATAACATATAAGTTGTACATATGTCATTTGCTTTTAGGAATAAAAAAATATATACATACACCATGAATCTTGAACAAAAAAAAAAAAAAAGTAAAAGAACCCTGTAAATGACTTATTTATTTGTAGCCAGAGACAAAAAGAAACTTTTGAAACGCCAGAACTTTCCCAATCAATATGCTATAGAAATGGAAGATATGCTTCCATTAAATACGAATATATAACGAGTTTCAAAACTTACGTATAGAAATGGAAGATATGCTTCCATTAAATACGAATATATAACGAGTTTCAAAACTTACGTAGTCATTTAGTGAAAAATTTTGACAAACAATTAATGTTTCGGTTCAAGCTTTTTGGGATCGAGCAATACTCGAGAGGCATTTGAAGCTAAGGTACTAGAGTGGTCGCCATGAAATTTGTCGATGATGGAGTTGTAAAGGTGGGAGAGCTGGTCCGCTAGTGGTGGGAAAAGTCCCATAACCAGTAAGGTAAGGAGCCAAAAAATTTAGTATTAAAGAATGTAATTCTTCGTTTTTTTTTTTTTTTTTTTTTTTTTTTTTTTTNGGATAAATTTGCATAAGACCTTTCTTGGGTCTAAGTCCTTGAAACTCTATCAACCAATCAAAATTTTCAGGTTTAATCTAACAACAACACTCATTGTACCGTTTCTCAAGAACCCAATAAGCCAAAACAAGTATTTTCCCATGTTTCGTGTCTAAATCCTTGAAATTTTATCCCTTAAAAAGTAAAATCAGGTATATCTTACGTGTTCTGAAGAAACCCACGAAATAAATTGTCAATCCATGCATTTGAGAGCTTCTTTATAGGATTAAAAGTCTAAGAACTATATGATCTTATTCTTCAATAACAAGAACCAAAACCCAGAATGTGAATGTGATGATTCTTCAAAAGAAGAACTTTTTCGAACAGGTAATTCAGAAATTAAGGGTAAAGAATACTAACTGAGGTCACGAACAGAGGCTTTGACAGTGTATCCACGTTGTAACAAAAGCTTGACCAGCCATGAAGCTATGTAGCCGGAAGCCCCTGTGACACACACCACCTTCCCTTCTCCGCTCATCTTCTTCGATTCGCAACTCAGTAACTCTGTTACAGAGTGACAAAAAACGATGATAAAAGTTTTGTGAGTCGTCTCTCAACTCGGATGATGCGACTCAGAGAGTGTTGACCCTTGTTATTTCTGGTAATATAATGTCACAACAAGCTTGATAGGATTCAATTATAAGAGATACAACTAGACACAATATAAGGGTTTAGATAACTCGCTAGTTCGAGTACTTAAAATGTGATACTTAAAGTACTTTCACTAATCTGAATTACCATATTGCTTAACTAGCTACGCATACACTAACAACAATAGTGTTATCACAACTATAGTAATGACTTTAATCACATTAAATTTTGAGGAAACCCTTTTCCTTCAAGCTTTCAACAGTGTCCCTCAGAGTCACTTCTAGAGGCGTGAAGTTAATTCCCAAACTTTTCACTTTCTCATTCGATATTTGGTAGGCTTGCACGAGAGGTTTGTCATCTTCACATCTGCATACAATTAGAAACACAAACTAAAGAATAAATCGAAAAAAAAAAAAACAAAAAAAGACCTGAGATCAAATCATGCAAATTTGAGCTTTAATTTCATTCGTAAGTGGAACCAAACCAAGCTTTTAGCGTCTAAAAATTGTAACTTACTCTTCAGGAATGCTCAAAGTTGGATAGAGTTGTCGTAAAATGTTCAAAGCCTCAGAAAGGTGCACCATATGTCCAACTACGCAATATCTTCCACTAGCTGAAGAGACTTCAAATGCTTGAATATGCGCCAATGCGACATCTCTTACATCAACGTATCTATAAACTGTGTTGGGAAATCTTGCTTCTGCAACACCACAAATTAGACGAATGATACGTAATTGAATCACTGAGATCACATGTGAAAACCAACATCATAACTAAAAAAATAAAAATAAAAACTAGAATAAAAATAAAAAATTTCGCATTAGAAAAGCCAGAAAGCCTTCTTTGTAAAGCCTTTTCTGAATTGATAATGTGCAGACAATGGAGAACTCCTTGTGGAAGAAAAGATAGTGAGTGGTCAGTAGGAAGAGAAGGAAACTCAACCGACACTTATATGTCAATATTGGACCTAATTTTCAAAGCTTGCGATTATACTTCAGAAAACTTAGTACTACTTGAAGCAAATTAAGTCGGTTCGTATCAAAAACTGTCTCAATTATGTATGAAAAGGGATATATATAAGCTGATGAAATGTACCATTTATGTGATTTAGAATCATTTCGACGGTGAAATTAAGAGTCGGCTGTAACAAAGGACCAATCACATACACAGGGTTCAGTGCAACCAAGTCAATCCCTTTTTCTTTGGCAAATTTCCATGCAGCCTCTTCAGCTAAGGTTTTTGAAAGCATATACCAGAGCTGTAGCAAGAAATTAAGTCATTCAAGTTATCATTTGCTCGGAAAGTATAGTATTAACTTGGTTTATAATTGATAATAGTTAAAATATCACAAAAAATTATAGTGTCAAAACCAGAATGATTGAAACTTCCAACCAGATTCTTTGTCATAAACCACGGAATTAACGGTTCACTTCAGTATTTCCTTAATGCCAATCGCTTATAGGAAGCAGGCCTCACAATTTCATTAAATAAATATTTCATACACTAAAAGTAATTAACTAAACCTTCTACTTTTGTTATAGCCTAGCACACACATCTAAAATGAATCAAATCATCAGTTTGATTGTTTCTTTACTGACTTTATTAAGTTTCATAGGTATAAAAAGCTTCCAATTTTGCTAATCCGAAAGAGTGAAAAGAGTTCAAGTTTTTTATCATTCATTATGGTCAAATGTTAGAACATATGTGTGTAGAGGCAATTTCTCTTTGGCTACAGAAAATCAAAAGCTATTAATTTTGACATAAGATCAAGGGCCTTGAAAGCTTAGTGCAAGATATTTTTAAAAGTCAAATCAAAGGGGAACTTGTGAGGAGTTAACAAGTACAGAGAACGCAACAAATCCACACACCTCCGACTTCTCGCAGAAAACTGGATCTGAGAACCATGTCTCATCAACTACAACATCTGGTGTCAGCGGGCTCCCATTGAATAACACTGAAGCTATGGAAGACGTCAAAACCACCCTCTTAAGAGAAGGAACTTTAACACATGATCCGAGTACGTTAAGCGTTCCCTTAACTGCTGGTTCAATCAGCTCTTCCTGTAATATTAGGTGAAGAAAACATCGAAGTTTTCATTTGAACAAAATGGTCGTCCATCAATAGGGGATATATGAAAATTTGTATGATCACTGTCTAGAGTAGCTTTTACTTTAGTCTTATTTTGTTTTTCCATATTCCCAGCGTATGTGGAATAAATGGTATGAAACATATTATTATCCAAGCTTGGACAGATGAAGGACTCACCTGAGGGTCATTGGCTGTAAACGTTACGGGGGATGCTGTATGGAAAACACCGTCGCATCCATCAACTACCACATCGAAAGACCCTTCTTCCAATAAATTAGCTTCGAACAAATGAAGTCTTTCCTTAGCTCCATCAAGTGAAAGCAAGTGCTCTGTTTTCTTAGGATCACCTGTGCCATTACAAGAACACATCTACAATTTTCAAATGACCATATACACAGATGGACTAAACTTGTACAAGGAGATAACACTTGTGTCAAAATCTTTGGAACGTTATCATACAGTCAAAATTTTTTATCGTTTCTCAAGAAACCCAATAAATCAAATCATGTAGTAAACCACTTTTTGTATCTCGAAATTTATCCAAAAGAAAAAAAAAATTTTAAAAACAGAAAAAAAGAAGTTCTGTTTTCATCTAAGCCAAACACTTTCTACCTCCTCAAAGGGAAACCCAATAAGTAAACTATCAATAAATGTATTTGAGAGCTTGTTTATAGGCTTTATATTTTAAGTATTGTATATAATCTATTTCTTCAAGAAACAAGAATCAAAACCAGAATCAGAAAGTGCTGACTCTTTAAAAGAAGTATTTTTTTCGAACGAGTAATGAAAGGAATTAAAGAGCAAAGAATACAAACTGAGGTCACGAACAGAGGCTTTAACAGTGTATCCACGTTGTAACAGGAGCTTGACCAGCCATGAGGCTATGTAGCCGGAAGCCCCCGTTACACACACCGCCTTCCCTGCTCCGCTCATCTTCTTCGACCTTCCTATTATTGCAGCAGAGTAGTAACTCTGTTACAATTAGTTCCACAGACGTACACGGCACATATGTTGAAAATTGGTAAGAGTGTTAGTGGTCTATACAAATACGAAAAATGATAAGAGTATTAGGGGTCCGTACTAATTCCACGTCCTTATACTACAATGGGACACTTTTTCAAAATATTTGCTTCCACACGACATGTCGTTTTCTGTTGCCATGCCTTTTGTCTAATTCCACGTTCTTGTACTACATGTCGTGTTAATGCAATGTCGATTATGTTTAAGAGTTGATTTATTGGTCTAATGCCTACTATTGTCGTCATATTGCTAATCCACGACATGTCGTTTTGAAATGGCATGTTTGTTTCTCCCAGTCCAAGATACCTTCCCTTTTATTTTTCATTTTCATTTTTGATTTTTCTTTTCTTTTTGCCATTTCCCTTGCAATACGATATTGTTCTTGTACTTCGTGTGGTTTTTCTATATTGTCTTATTCGTTGTCACATAATATGTCACTTTTCTAAAATTACTGTCGTTTTTATTCTGTCGTTTTCCCGTTATACCGCCCTTAAAAGACATGCTGTATACCTTTCAAAAAAAAAAAAAAAAACGACATGCTGTTATAGGTGACGGGCTGAAGTTCCAGAAAACAAGATGTAAGAAATGAAGTCATTGAGAAACGATTTGCCCTATAATCTTGGCATCCTTGAAAACGAGCTTCACTCAAAATGACACATTGTAGAAACCGATACCACAGAGAAATACCACAACGTGCAAGATACATGTCGTACAACAAAGGATCAGAAAAACGACATAGAAAGAATAAGTAGAAAGGAAGCAGAAATTTCTTATCAGATTATTGGATAAGATAAACAAGTTCATCAAAGAGGTGACATGCACAAGCTAGAATTTTTTGAATACCGCAATTTACTGATACATTACACTGCATATACATATACATATATATATAAATACAGAGAAAGCCTGTTGTTGTGAACATACACAACCTTCCATGCTGCCTTCAACCTTTTTTCCCTTTTTATCCCTCTCCATTTACAGACTGAAAAGCAACAACATTAGAACCACACTAAGAATTGAATATTACCTCTTACATTTTGCTCTTCTTTGTCTCAGCAACCACATTGCTTCAGCAACCTTGTCAACCAAACCAAAGTAGGCATCGCTCCACGATTTTCTGGCCGCCATTACAAGGAAAGGAACAAGAAGTCCAACTGCAAATCCCACTCCAACACTCAAATAAAACCACTTATCAATGAAGTTGTCCACAGAGACCTGATCCTCGCTTGAACCACCACCTTTACCATCAACATCATCCCCTGCACATCTTGCATCAAGGGGAGCACCACAAAGTCCCGGGTTCCCAGCAAAAGAAGAGGCCTCAAAAGTTGTTGTATGACCCGTATAAGGAATCATTCCAGAAAAGCCGTTGTTCGACAAGTTGAGGCGTCCCAGGAATGAAAGTGAGGACAAGCTTTCAGGAATACGACCAGAGAGCCTGTTACTTGAGAGATCAAGTGATAACAACTGTTCCAACTTTGAAATGTTGGCGGGAATGTGACCGTTGATATGGTTTCTGGACAAGTTCAGAACCGCTAAACCGAGCAACTTGGTAAGCTCTACGGGAAAATCTCCGCTTAGATTGTTCCCGGAGAGGTCCATGCTGGTTACAAGAGAGAGGGTCCTTGTGTATATTAGAGGTTGGCCTTGCAAGGTCAGCACCATGTTCTCTTCGTAATACACGCCATCGGTAACCATCGCAAAGAACAGATACTTGACTCTGTTTTGGACTCTGCTCATACCTTTAAAATCTCCAAAACTAGCAGGAATGCTGCCGCTCAACTGATTTTCTGCCAAGTCCAATACCTGCAGTGAGCTTAGATTCGATAGACTAGATGGAATTTCTCCATAAAATGCATTTGACCTCAAGCTAATAATCCTCAGATAATGAAAGCCTTCTCCAATCCAACTCGGGATTTTTCCTGTCAACTTGTTGCTCCCAAGATCTAGTGTCTCCAAGCTCGAAAAATTCCGAAACAATGAGGGGATTTGTCCGGAAAGCTTGTTTTCACTTAGGTGCAAGGTTTGAAGGGAACTTGATTGACCAAAAACGCTAGGAATATTCCCAGACAAACTATTTTTGCTAAGGTCAAGCACCATAAGTCCAGAACAATTCCAAATGCTTGTTGGAATAGCTCCTGTCAAGTTGTTACTCGAAAGATCAATGACAAGTAGACACCAGGTGTTGCCAATAGAAGCTGGAATTTCTCCGCTCAGCCGGTTTGCAGCAAGAGAAAGGGACATCAAGTGTGGAAGGACAACACTTATATTTTGTGGAATAGAACCTGAGAATCTGTTGTTGGAGAGATCAAGCGCTACGATGTAACCAATTGGAAGAGGAATGGGCCCTTCGAAGAGGTTATGGCTAAAATCAACAATTACATAGTCACCACTTAGTTTAAATGAACTTGGTAGCTGACCTTCTAATTGATTGGTGGAGAAATTTATGGTATTTAAACTTGGGGAAAACTCCCAAAACCAGTGAGGTATGGAGCCAGAAATACTAGTATTAAAGAAATGTAATTCTTCGATCTTGTTTTGTGATTTAAGCCAAGCTGGAAAAGACGGACCCAAATGGCACGAACTCAAGTCAAGGAACTGGGTTTGAAATGGAGGGACCCAATTTGAATCCATGTTAAAATTGAAAGAATTGAAAGATAGATCTAAGCCTTCTAGTTTGGTGTGCTTTAGAAAATGCCTTTCAGTTACTACACCAGTTAAATAGTTAGAACCAACATCAAGCTGAGACAATGCTGAAAGTTGTCCTATACTCTCTGGTAGGGTCCCATTTAGACGATTCGCTCCCAGGCTAAGTATTTCAAGATTTTGGAGCAGATGTAGAGAAATAGGGATTGGACCATGTAACAAGTTATCGTACAAGTTCAGTTCAATCAAATTCTCTAGTTGGCCCAACCATTCAGGTATTCTACCACTCAATCGGTTGTCGGACAAATCCAGGTACTGCAAACTGGGTAGTGGACTCCTAGAAACACAGTTTTGTGTCTCTTCAAGAGATTCAGGTAAAGTTCCCGTTAGACTATTATTCCACATAAAAAACATAGTCAGGTTGCAGAGTTTACCAATTGAGCTTGGAATCCCACCTTGAATTTCATTGTTAGAAAGATCTAAGTCAGCGAGAGATGTCATGTT
The DNA here is from genome assembly GCA_002914805.1 of Parasponia andersonii. NCBI lineage: Eukaryota > Viridiplantae > Streptophyta > Magnoliopsida > Rosales > Cannabaceae > Trema > Trema andersonii. The sequence goes on from JXTB01000029.1 coordinate 539,746, forward strand.
TCCAATTGCAGCAGGAAGTTTCCCATGTATTCCACTCAAATCCAAATCAAGGAGTTGAATCTTTTCCCATCTTCCTCTTAGCAACTGAGAGATACTTGCTCTGAGGTTATAATTCCCGCCAAGACTTAATGCCTCCAAATGTGGAAGGTCAGCCAAACCAAGTGGAATCCTTCCGGACAAATGATTATCAGTTAAGTATATTGTTCTTAGACTACTGATATTGACAAGCCAATCCGGAAATTTTGAATAGAGATGATTAAAACTAAGATCAAGGTGCTGCAAGCTAGAGAGATTTCCTAACTGCAGAGGAATTAGACCACTAAACCCGGCATTTGAGAGGTTTAGATATTGCAAATTCTGAAAGGATCCGATGAATTTTGGAATTGAAATGCCATTGAATGTGTTGAAACTTAAGTCTAAGTATCTCAAGGACTCGAGTTTCGATAGCGAAGGCCTTATTTCCCCACTAATGTTCCAGAATTCATACCTGCTGTTGGAAGAATCACCTAGTTCAAATGGATGTGGGTTATGGAGATCAACGTGTGTTACAGCTCCTGTACTGTTGTCACAGCTTATTCCCCGCCATTGGCAGCAGTTACTTCCTCTCCACGACAAAAGCGGCGAGTTCCGGTTAGGATCTTCGAGACCGCTTTTAAAGTCAAGAAGAGCTTCTCTATCAGACTCCAAGCAAGTTCTAATTGACTGATCATCAGCATCAACATGACCAACAAATTCTCCTACAATGAGGAAGAAAATAATATTAATGTGGAACATAAGTTCAACTCTCAAGGTGCAGCTATTAATTGTAGCCATGGTTTGTATGCAATCTAAACATATAGATAAATATTCGTTTTATTGAAGAGCAGAGCTGACCTTGTTAAGGAATTGAGCTTATTATTCTTTGTGAAAATAACAGAATTTTTAATAGTCAATGCTTTTTAAGTCAATGACGACGTCATGGAGAAAATGATAATGATATTAACTGATTGATGTGACAATTCTTTGTTGTTTTTTCTTCGGAAGATTTTGTGAATGAATATTTGCATAGAGGCTTCTTCTGAATTTGGTATTTGATTTGATATTTACACCACCTTGGTCAGCCGAATAAAATAGGCAATGAATAAATAAACAATACATAAAAGAAAAGGTGTTACCTGATCTTTGAATCGTCAATGCTTTTGGAGTCAAGTCAAGGAGAAAACGACAGCGCTAATTTTGACAATAGGCAAAGCGTCATGCTTAATTTGATCTATGAGTCATGGACCACGACATTCCAAATGAAAGAGGAAAAAAAATGAAAGATAATTCTGTGAAACTTCAAAAAAAAAAAGAACTCTTCTTTTCTCTTTGCTGACCAATATCCAGGTTACAACATTAACTTTTCGATGAAAAAGTTAAAGATTACGACATTTATCAATGGGGCTATGCACCCCACCTTGGACGTCATTGATCATCTGCTTATTGGTCCAAAATAGTAGTAGTAATAATCAAGGTGCAGCTATTGATTATGGCAATGATATATTTCAATGTATAGATCAAGCTTTCATTTTATTGAAGAGGAGAGCAGGCCTTGTTACTAATTGAAATTTGAAAGTAGTTAAACTTATTTCTTTGTCTACTAACGGAAGTTTTAATAGTCAATCCTTTTTAAGTCCATAAGTCAGTCATAGAAGAAAATGATAATGATATTGGTAAGTTTAATTCGACAATTCTTTGTTGTTTTTTTCTTTGGTAGATTTCGTGAGTGAATATGGCATCGAGGCATCTTCTAAATTCGGTATTTGATTTTTGTCATTTCGACCACCTTAGTCAGCCGAATAAAATAGGCAAATAGCACCGAAAAATTAACTAAATAAGTAAATAAAAATAAAATACATTGCAAACTGATCACCTTTGAATTTTCAATGCTTTTGGAGTCAAGTCAAGGAGAAACGACAGCGCTAATTCTGACAATTGGCAAAGCATCGTGCTTGATCTAGAGTCATGGACTACGACGTGTGTGGCGGAGTGGGTTGAACGTCTGGGTCCAACGACACTTACATTCCAAGTGAACGTTTCTTAGAGAACACGTTAAAGAATTCAAACAAAACGACAAGCCGTTTATATGATGTTAATTGGTAATGTCATTTTTATTAATTTAGAATATCACAGCAAAGATAGAGGGAAAAAAAAAATGAAAGTAAGTAATATGAAACTTAAAATTAAAAAAAAAAAGAAAAAGAAAAAAAAAACCTCCTGTTTTCTTGCTGACCAAAATCCAGGTTACAACTTACAAAACGGTGCCTCAAGGAATTCAGGTATAGTTGTGAAGTTATTACTTGTTCATTACCCTTTACATGAAAAAGTTGAAGAATGCAACATTTGTTAAACGGGCTCTGCTCTGCACCCCACTCTGGACATCATTGATCATCTGCTTATTGGTCAAAGTAAGTATATTAGACTATTAGTTTGACTTTCCTTCTTCTTATTGGTCCAAAGTATTGGAATAGCTTCCAAAGTGGAGGATGACTAAAAGATTGGCTTTTCAGATGTTATTTAAACCACTTTAGTCACCTGTCCAAAGTAATGATTAAGTGATCATACTCAGATCTAGGCTGCATATACTTAAGAGAGTTTGAAAAGCCAAATATTTATTTGGTGAACTCTTTCCTACTTATAAGCTTCAAACAAGTTTTTCTCTTTCCTAATTAGCTTTATCAAGTGAAAGCAAGTGTTTGGTTTTCCCAGGATCATCTGTGCCAGAGGCTAATATTTATGAACGAAAATTCAACTGCAAAAAGACAAAAAAAAAAAAAAGATCAAAATTCGATATACCTGATGTTGATGGAGGTTTTATCAACAATAAATTTAGAAAAAATCGAGAGATGTGGCTTGTATAAATTGAAGCAATAAAAAAAAGCAAATAAGGAGAGAGATTTATAGTGATTCGGCCCCGAAAAAGATGAGCCTACGTCCACTGTTTTCTCACTATTTTCTGAATAATAACGAACACTCAAGGTTACAATTTTGTCTGGAAATTAGAAAGACTGAAAAGCTATTGAAAATACTAAAAACTTAGACTACCCAAGGCTCAGAATACTCTAAGCTTCAATGCCCAAAACTTGGAATTAATCCTTCAGAACATTAAATCCCCTTTATATAGGCCAAGATGACCTTATGTCCCTAGGATCCTTATGTCTCTAGGATCCTAATTGTATAAACGGGTAACTATACAATTGGGTAACACAAATTAAGTAACAATATAATTGGATAACTATTCAAAACGGATAACTAGTTAATCATAAATAGAAGACTTCAGTTTCCCTTTCTTTGTAGGTCTCTTTCATAGCATTTACTTGTTTCCCTCTTCTTGTAGGTTTCCTGTTTGACCAGGCAAACTGCACGGAGAAGGTCGCACAAAACCTGTGGAAGAGGTCGCATATAACCATCACGGAGGAGGTCGCATATAACCTTCACGAAGGAGGTCGCACATAACCCTTATGCGACCTTAGGATTTTAAACCGCACAACACCTGAATTTCAAGAATAAGTACAACACATACACCTATACCACCTTTGATTGTTATTAGATATAATACATTATGGGACTAAGAAACCCCAGAATATGAAAAGTAGAGAAGTTCTTCAAAAAAAGGAGAAAAAAAAACGTCATGCTTGGTAATAAGATCTTGACCAGCAATGATACTGTAAAAAGAAGCTAAAGTTACACACATGAACTTCCCTGCTTTGCTCATCCACTTCACTGTCGATGAAGGAAAATAAAGGCAGTCCTTTCCATATAATTTTGTTGATAAAAACTGAAATTCAGTTCTCCAAGTAGTAGATACAGGGGGTGAAAGGAGCATTATTCGGATAGAAATACAAGGGTTGGAGCTTCAAAGAATAAGATTACATACAGGAAAACCGAACATTAACTTCAGTGGGCAATGTCCGCTAGACCGCATGTGCTTTGCTCTTTTGTGTCTCAACAACGACGTTGTTTCTGCAACCTTGTCAACCAAACCAAAGTAGGCATCGCTCCAAGTTTTTCTTACTTAGAAACATGATTAGGAAAACCAAATTGAAAGTGAATAGGCTGATCATTATTTAATTTCCTTTGGCTAACTATGTGGGCTAAGGAATGCGTACATATAGCCATAGTTTGACTGTCTGATTGTTCTTATGTATATACCAGCCTTTTCTTTTATATTTTCCAAGTGAAATTTCAATTTTTAGACATATATTTATAAATATACGACTATGGTTGAAGACTATAAATGTGCCTATCAACTTTGTTGAGTAATGACTCATTACTTCTGACTCTCAAAGTTAGTAGGCAGTCTTGTGTCGAGGCTCCTAACGTATTTTCAGATACAAAAATAAGTAATAATTATAGTGTGACTTTTGTTATATGGTTAATATTGATCATCAGCTTATTGGTCCAAAGTTTTAGAATGCTTCACTGTAGAGGATCACTGGATTGGCTTTTAGTATGTGATCCAAAACTTTTATAATGGTACGATGAAGCCAATAAGTGTAGAAATTAGATCAATGCACATCATTTAACATGCTTAGTCAACTAAGCTAAAGTCAATACGTTTAGCACTGTGAAAGGGTTATGTCAGAATGGATGATTGAAGAGGTCATCCATTAGAGCTGGCCTGTCCGTAGGAGAAAGTTTAATGAAAAAGCCAATAAAATATAGTTTTTTAAATCTACCCTATATAGTAGATATTGTAAATTAACACTTGGTCACAATTCACAAGTAGTTGCTTGAAAACAAATTTCAGAGCATTAGTTATGAAGTTTACACACTAGGCTGATAATTTGAGTTGCATCGTCAAAACACAAGATCTAGAACCATTTCAACCAAATAGAATCCTTCTGGAAGAATCATGTACTTGAGGATGTGCGTTATGGAGATCAATCGCAGTAAGAGCTCTGTTTTCACAACTTACACCTCAGCATTTACTACAGTTTCTCTGTTTCCATGATGAAACCGGTTTTCAGGATCTTCAAGACCATTTCTGCGATCAACAAGTGCTTTTTGATCCGAATCCAAGCAGCCTAGATACAACTGAACACAATATACGGATTTAGGTAACTCGCTAGTTTAAGTACTTAACTGTGATACTTAAAGTACTTTAACTAATCTGAATTGCTACACTGCTTAACTATGCTCATAGACAAACAACAATAGTGTTATCTTAATTATATAGTAATGACTTTAATCACAGCATCTTCCATCATTAAATTTTGAGGAAACCGTTTTCCTTAAAGCTTTCAACTGTGTCCCTCAGAGTCACTTCTAGAGGCACGAAGTTAATTCCGAAACTTTTTGCTTTCTCATTCGATATTTGGTAGCCCTGCACGAGAGGTTTGTCATCTTCGCATCTGCATACAATTAGAAACACAAATCAAAGAAGTAACTGAAAACGAAAAGGGAAAAAGGACCTGAGATCAAACCATGAAATCATGCAGATTTTATCTTAAATTTCATTCATAAATTGAACCAAATCATATTTTTGGTGTCATATAATTATAACTTACTCTTCGGGAATGCTCAAAGTTGGATAGAGTTTTCGTAAAATGTTCAAAGCCTCAGAAAGGTGCACAATATGTCCAACTAGACAATATCTTCCACTAGCTGAAGGGACTTCAAATGCTTGAATATGTGCCAAAGCAACATCTCTAACATCAACGTATCTATAAACTTTGTTGGGAAATTTTACTTCTGCAACAAAAGAAAAGGACAAATAACGCGTAATTGAATCAGAGAGATCACATGTAAAAGCCAAGAAAGTTAGAAAGAGTAAAATTAGCTTCTACAAGTAGTTTAAAAATAATTTGGTATAGTTTTGCATTATGCATACATTCCTGAGCACTATACTCACTAATTTCAGCCTTCATCATGGTCATTCAAGACATCATTAAGAAAAAAAAAAAAAAAAAACACTAGCTCGAAAAGTTGGAGTCTCTGTAAAGCCTTTTCTGAATTGATATTATGGGGTAGACAACGGAGAACTCCATGTGGAAGTAATGATACTCAGTGGTAGGAAGTGGAAGGAAATTCAACTGACTATATTTGTGGACCTTTTCAAAAGTTGGAATTATATTTCAGAAAACTAACTTCATCCAGTTAGTACTTGAAGCAAATTAAGTCGGTTCTTGATATCAAAACCTGTCTCAATTAATATGTATGAAAAGGGATAAACTGATGAAATGTACCATTAATGTGATTCAGAATAGTTCCCACAGTGAAATGAAGGGTCGGCTGTAACAAAGGACCAATCACAAACGCTGGGTTCAGAGCAACTAAGTCAATCCCATTTTCTTTGGCAAATTTCCAAGCAGCCTCTTCAGCTAAGGTTTTTGAAAGCATATACCAAAGCTGTAGCAAGAAATTAAGTCATCCAAGTTATTCTTCTCTTGGAAAGGAATTCCAATCCAAGTCCTTATCATAAACTAAGGAACGGTTAACTATACTAATTCCTAAGCAGGCCTAACAATTTCATAAGATAGATATGTCATACACTACAAGTACTTATGTTATAGCCTATAGGACACCGTACATCTAAAAAGAATCAAATCATCAGTTTGATTATTTCTTTACTGACTTTCAATTTCATAGGTATAAAAAGCTTCCAATTTCCTAATCCAAAAGAATGAAAAGAGTTCGAGGCTTTTTTGATCATTCATTATAGTCAAATGTTGGATCAAATGAGTAGAGGCAATTTCTCTTTGGCTACAGAAAATCATAGCTAATAAATTTTTCATAAGTAGGGGTCTTGAAAACTTAATGTAAGATATTCTATAAAACCAAATCAAAGGAAAACTTGGAAAGAGTTAACAAGTACGAAGTACGCAACAAATCCACACACCTCCGACTTCTCACAGAAAACTGGATCCGAGAACCATGTCTCATCGACTATAACATCTGGTGTAAGCGGTTTCCCAGTGTACAAACATGAAGCTGTGGACGATGTTAGAACCACCCTCTTAAGAGAAGGGACTTTAACGCATGATCTGAGAACGTTAAGCGTTCCCTTAACTGCTGGTTCAATCAGTTCTGCCTGAGATATTAGGTGAAGAAAACATTTTAGTTTTCATTTGAACAAAACGATCATCCATCAACAGAGGTATGAAATCACAGTCTAGAAAAGAACCCGCCATTTTGTTTTTGTCTTAATTTTTTTTTTCCAAATATGTTGGATAAATAGAATGAAACATATTATCCAAGCTTAAACAGATGAGGGACTAACCTGAGGGTCATTCCCTGTAAAGGTTACAGGGGATGCCGTATGGAAAACACCGTCGCATCCATCAACCACTGAATCAAAACACCCTTCTTCCAACAAAGTTGCTTCGAACAAATGAAGTCTTTCCTTAGCCCTATCAAGTGAAAGCAAGTGTTCTGTTTTCTTAGGATCACCTGTGCCAGTACATTAACACAACCAGGATTTTCAAACGACGACACACGTGGGATAAACCTGCATGTATAAGGGGTGTCTAAGTCCTTGAAATTCTATCAATCAATCAAAATTTTCAGGGTTTTATCTTACACCAACACTTATTGTACCGTTTCTCAAAAAAAAAAAAACAAAAAGAAAAAGAAAAAAAACAACAAGTCAAAACATGTAACATCCCATTTGTTTTTTGTAATCTGGGAAAAAAAAAAAACAGGTATATCTACCTGTTTTGATCAACCCAAGAACTAATTTGTCAGTACATGTATTTGAAGACTTTTTTATATAGGATGTAGATTCTAAGAATTATATGATGTTTAACAAACAAAAACCAAAACTCAGAATCCAAAAGTGATTTTTGGGAATAATTAATGAAGATGAAAGAGTGAAGAATACAAACTGAGGTCACGAACAGAGGCTTTAACAGTGTATCCACGTTGTAACAAGAGCTTGACCAGCCATGAGGCTATGTAGCCGGAAGCCCCCGTTACACACACCACCTTTCCCTTCCCTGCTTCGCTCATCTTCTTCGACCTTCGTATTATTGCGACATAGGAAACTTGGTATTTAACCGAATAAAATAGGAAATGAGTAAATAATATAAGATTTTATTATTATTATTATTATTTTTAGAAACTAACAGCACCGCAAAAATGAATAAATAGATGAAAAGTTGCTAACTGACCTCAATGCTTTTTGGAGTCAAGTCAAGGAGAAAACGACACCTCTAAGTTGCTAACTGACCTCAAAGCATCGTGCTTGACGTTAGTGGCGGAGTGGGTCAGAGGGTAAAACCTGGGTCCAACGACACTGGCATTCCAAATGAATGTGTCGTAGATAACATGTTAAATGACACATTGTAAATCCGGGATCATCAAAAAACGACTTTCTGTGCGAGAGCCCCATTGCCCACGTCACAAGATCTTAAAAAAAAAAAAAAGAAAGAAAGAGGTGAAATAAAACGACATGCCGTGTATATATGATGGTAATTGGTAATGTCATTTTAATTAATGAAGAAGAATATCACAACAAAGATAGAGGAAAAAGAAAAATGAAAGAGAATTCTATGAAACTTCAACCAAAAATAAAAAAATAAAAAAATAAAACTCCTCTTTTCCCTTGCTGACCAAAATCCAGGTTACAACTTATAAAGGGTGCCTCATCAAGGAATTCAGGTAAAGTTGTCAAGTTCTTGCTTATTACATTTTACATGAAAAAGTTAAGATTGCAACATTTATCAATGGGGCTATCCACCCCACCTTTGGACATCATTGATCATCTGCTTATTGGTCCAAAGTAATAGTGGTAATCTTAGTTTGACTTCTGTTATTGTACTTATATTGACCATCTGCTTACTGATCCAGAGTATTAGACTTCCACTGTGGGGGATCACCAAAAGATTGGCTTTGCAGATTTTATTTAAACCAGTTTAGTCGCCTGTCCCAAATGATGATTAAGAGATCATACTCAGAGCTAGGCTGCATATAAAAGGATTAGATGGTAATCATGTATGTGTTGTGCTTATTTTTGAAGTTCAGGTGTATCAAATATTGATTTTTTTTTTTTTTTAGTTGAATTCTTGTTCAGAAATATCTGCCTATGGCACAGATGATGCAGGGAAAACCAAACACTTGATTTCACTTGATAAAGCTTATTGATTGTTATTAGATATAATACATTATGGGACTAATATTCTTCTTTTTCACAAACAACAAAGAAATCCCGAATATAATACATTATGGGACTCAGAACTGCAATTTAGTTCTGCAAGTAGTAGAGTCAGTGGATGAAATAAAGGAGCATTATTCAGACACAAATACAAGGGTTGGAACTTGAAAGAATAAAATTACATACTGGAAAAACAGAACATTAACTTCTATGGAGATGTCCACTAGACCTCATGTGTTTTGCTCTCTTGTGTCGCAATAACGACGTTGTTTCTGCAACCTTGTCCACCAAACCAAAGTAGGCCTCGCTCCAAGTTTTTCTTGCGGCCATTAAGAGGAAAGGAACAAGAAGTCCAGCTGCAAATCCCAATCCAACACTCAAATAAAACCACTTATCAATGAGGTTGTCCTTGGATTCAGAAACCAACACCTTGTTTGAACCATCATCCTCATCATGACCATCACCTTGACATCTTACAATTAGAGGAAGGCCGCAAAGTCTTGGGTTTCCGGCAAAAGATGAAGCTTCAAAAGTTGTCATGTGACCTGTATAAGGAATCATTCCGGAGAAGCGATTGTTTGACAAGTTGAGATATCCCAAGAATGAAAGTGTTGATAAGCTTTCTGGAATTGGGCCAAAAAGCTTATTACTGGAGAGATCAAGTGACAACAACTGTCCCAACTTTGAAATGTCGACAGGAATGTGACCACTGATATGGTTTCCGGACAAGCTGAGGACCACCAAACCAAGCAACTTGGTTAACTCTGCCGGTAACTCTCCACTTAGATTGTTTCCTGAGAGGTCCAGGCTTATTACAAGAGAAAGGGTCTTGGTGTATGGTAGAGACTGGCCTCTCATGTTCACCACCATGTTCTCTTCGTAATACATGCCATCATCAAAAGTCCCATATGATAGATACTGGACTCTGTTTTGGACTTGGCTCATACTTTTGAAATCTCCAAAACTAGCAGGAATAGCGCCATTCAAATGATTTTTCGCCAGATCTAAGACTTGTAGTGAACTTAAATTTGACAGATTATCGGATGGAAGTTCGCCAAAAAATCCATTCGACCTCAAGCTAAGAATCCTTAGATGCTCAAAGCCTTCCCCAATCCAACGTGGGATTCTTCCAGTTAACCTGTTGCTCTTAAGATCTAGTGTTTCCAATCTAGATAAGTTCTGAAACGAAGAGGGAATTTGTCCAGAAAGCTGGTTTTCACTTAGATGCAATGTTTGAAGATGACTTAGTTGGCCCAACGTGCTAGGAATGTCCCCAGACAAACCGTTTTTACTAAGATCAAGTGCCTTAAGGTCGGAACTATTCCCAATACTTGCGGGAATAGTTCCTGTCAAGTTATTACTCGAAAGATCAATGACCAGAAGATATGTCATTTTGCCAATAGAAGTTGGAATTTCTCCTTCTATCTGGTTCCTAGCAAGAGAAAGGAATGACAAGTTTGGAAAAGAATCACTAATGTTTTCTGGAATAGAACCTGAAAATTGGTTGTTGGATAGATCAAGTGATCTGATATCACCAACTGGAAGAGGTATGGAGCCTTCAAAGAGGTTATAGCTAAAATCAACAATTGTATAAGTGTCAGATAGGTTGAATGAACTTGGTAGCTTACCTTCTAATTGATTAAAGGAAAAATTTAAGTATCCCAGACTTGGGGAGTTCTCCCAAAACCAATCGGGTATGAAGCCAGAAATGCTAGAATTTGATAGAGCTAGAATTCTGGTCTTCTTTTGTGATTTAAGCCAAGTAGGAAATGAAGAACCAAAATAGCATGAACTCATGTCAAGCACCAAAATTTGGAATGGGGGAACCCAATTTGAAGCGATATCCAGAGTGAGAGAGTTGGAAGAAATATCCAAGTATCCCAATTTAGTATGCTTTAGAAAATGTGTTTGAGTGACTACACCGGTTAAATAGTTGGAATTTACATCAAGATAAGACAATTCAGAAAGTTGTCCTAAACCTTTTGGCAAAGTCCCATTTAGTCTGTTCCCTCCCAGGTCTAACTCTCTAAGCTTCTGCGACAAGTATAGAGAATCAGGAATTGGACCATATAACAAGTTATCATACAATATAAGTTTAATGAGATTTTGCAGTTGGCCCAGCCATTCAGGTAAACTACCACTCAGTCGGTTGTTGGACAAATCCAAGAAGCGCAGACTGGCCAGTGGACTCTTAGAAACACAATTTTGTGACTCTTCAAGGGATTCAGGTAAAGTTCCATTTAAGTTACTATCAGATATACGAAAAAACTTCAGGTTGCAGAGTTTACCAACTGAGCTTGGAATCCCACCCTGAACATCATTGCCAAGAAGATCCAAGTAAATGAGAGATGTCATGTTTCCAATAGAAGCAGGAATTTCCCCCTGTATTCCGCTGAAACCCAAATCAAGGATTTGTATCTTTTCCCATCTTCCATTAAGCAATTGAGAGCTACTTGCTGTGAGGCTATTCGAACCAAGACGTAAAAACTGCAGCTTTGGAAGGTCAGACAAACCAAGAGGAATCCTTCCCTGCAAACCGCTACTGCTTATGTCTATTGTTTGTGGCTAGTAACATTGACAAGCCAATCGGGTATTTTTGAATTGAAATGGTTAGAACTAAGATCAAGATACCGCAAGCTGGAGAGATTTCCTAAATGCGGAGGAATTGGACCATTAAACCCGGCGTTTGAGAGGTTTAGATACTGCAACTTCTGCAGTGATCCAAGGAAGTTAGGAATTGAGATGCCATTGAATGAGTTGAAGCTCAAGTCCAAGTATGCCAATGACTTGAGCTTCGTTAGTGAAGGCCTTATTTCCCCACTAAGTTTCCAGAATCCATACCTGTCGGAGAAGTCGAAACCTTCATCAGCATAATCAGGAAATATGGTATAGTCCTGAAATTCAAGATATTCAGAAGTTTGAGGATGTGGGTTGTGGAGATCAACATGAGTAACAGCTCCTGTCCCGTTTTCACAACTTATTCCCCACCATCGACAACAGTTGCTTCCTTTCCACGACGAAAGCCCCGGGTTCCGATCAGCATCTTCAAGACCATTTTTGAAGTCGAGAAGAGCTTCTCGATCAGACTCTAAACAAATTGCAACTACCTGATCATCATGATCAACAGCCACTCCATTACAAACACATCCTCCTACTATAAGGAAGAGAAGAATTATACTATATTGAAACATAATGAATCGAAACATTGGAACGATATTTGTTCAGTTATTTTGTAATAGACATGGCCTATTTATATCAAATCACAAATCTCAATGTATAGACGATTTTTGTTTCTGTGAAGGACACATTGCTTATTGGTAATTGAAATGTCGTTGCTTTTAAGTCAATGTGGAAGTCAATGATAACGATAATGGAATCTTCGTATACTTTTACACGATAACAAGGTTAAAGTATTTAACGTGTCTTCGTTGTTGTTTCTTATGTCGATTTCATGGTCATGTTTGACTATAAAGTCATATATATATATATAAATATAGGTATATATAAATATAGGTGTATGTTGAATAAATCAACAATTGCAGCTCACCAACTAGCTGCAATAGGAACAACGAAAAGACAGCTGCGATAAAAATAGTAAAAAGGACAAGCGCAATAGTAATAGTGAAAAAAGCCGCAATAGTAATAATAAAATATGGTGTTCACACCACCTTTTAAGTTCTATAAATACGAATGACTTCATCACTTGTTAAGCATCCCATTCTAAGTCCTCTTCTTTTCTAAGAGAGAATTCAAGCCTATGAATTCCTCTTAGTGTCCCACTTATTTTCTCTTAAATTGTTTAAATAGAGTGTTTTCTCCTATTTCAAGAGAGAGAAGTTCATTTGTTCTCTTCTTGTATTTAGAGAGAAATGAGTTGTAATCTTCTTTTCAACTAAAAATAGAAGACTTAATTGTGTAAAAATAAAAGGGAAATTATTACTAAAATACTCTTTATTTTTAAAAAATGTGAAAAGAAACTTTGTATTTTTGAAAATTCAAAATAAGTATATCCTATTTAAGAAAATTATTACTAAAATATCATTGGTTTTAAAAAAATTGTGAAAAAAACCATTGTATTATTAAAAATTCGAAATAAATACTTTGTATTTGAAATAAAATTAATGTTTTACCCCTTATTATATTATTTAAAGGAAAATGAAGGAATAGAGAATACATGTAGTTTAAAACTTCTTTAAAAAAAAAAATTCCTCCATAGTTGCTACCTTTGACAGAAATTTTTTTTTTTGTCACTTTAAAATTTCTGAAAATTTTAGTTTTTTTTTTTCATTTCTAAATTTGTTTTACAGTTATGGAGGGAGGAATTTTTTTTTCTTGTCACTTCTGAAATTTTCGAAAGTTTTAGAGTTTTTTTTTCTAGATTTGTTCGCAATTATGGAGGGAAGAGTTTTTTTTTTCTTGTAACTTTCAAAATTTCCAAAAAAATTAGATTTTCTTTTCCTTTCTAGATTTGTGCTACATCTATAAAGGGGAGATGTTTTTTTATTTTACTTGTCACTTTTGAAATTTCCAAAAAATTTTGAATTTTTTTATTTTTTGGATTTGTGCTACAACTATGTAGGAAAGAGTTTATTTATTTTTTAAAGAAAAAAAGAAAGAGATTTTAGATAATATTTATTCTCTCTCTTTCAAGTTTCAAGTGTGGTGTGTGCTTTCAAACAATACAATAAAGGATAAAGTGTTAATTTTCTAGTTAATTTTACTACACTTTTTGAAGCTTTTGACCAGTCAAAATAACGAACGATATGGCAATTCAAGTTTAGCCGTGGTTCCGCCTTTTTTTTTTCCAACTACGAGGTTACTCAAGGAAAAATAACTTAAAGTCTCCAATTGGATTAGCAGATACTACGCTATTAATAATGTAATATAGTGGGACAAGGGGTTGAATGAAAAACAATATTTGTGCTATAAACGATAATACCAATTACATGTCATATGAAGCCAAGGCGCATCCCCATTCGAGTTATACGACATCCTATCTGAACGACGTATGCAACGACATGTTGTAAAACCAAGCATGCCATCATCCTAGAAACGACATGTGTGATGATTATGCCATCAGAGAATACGACACGAGTAGATACTAGGAAGGGGGCAGAAAAAAGTCGCTAAATTCAACCATGTTTTGTTGCAAATGACAAATTTGACATCAGTTCTTGGATATATACTAAATAAGTTTAACTAAAAAATCACATAGACGATACATATGCCACTATTAATATTATTGTGATGTTAATTTGATGATTCTTCATTTGACAAATTAGAACGAAGCATGACCAACAACGAGTTAAATACCATCAAATTTGCCATAAATTTCTCATGAGTACATCAAAGAGAAGACTGATACAAACGTAGCATTGCCTTTATTTTTGCGAGTAAATAATGGTAAGACAAGTACGAGGAAAACAAAGGGATATTGTATTATACGATAGTACTGTTAGAAATAAACCTATTTTGTGACCTATTGGGCCATAATTTAGTTGTTTGGGCTTATGTTGTGAGTTGGGCTTATTTTGGTGGTGTGTATGTGTCTAATAGCCCATAGTTTAATATCCAAATTTCTAGAGTATTCTTATATTTGCTAGATTACTCTTGTATTTTATATAATTAATTAGATGGTGGAGGTTACATGGAGCATCTAGAATCATCTTTGGAATAGTATAAATAGAGTGCTCCTCCCCCCATTTTGTATCAAGTAAAAGAGAAACAATTCAAGTAATAATACAAGTTCTTCTCTTCCATCAAAATTCTCTCTAGGTTCTTCTTTAGCCTTTCTAGCCTTTTTAGTATTTCTAGTCTTAAAAACCTCTTATTTTCAACAAAGTGGTATCAGAGCAAGGTTGTGATTTCTCTTGAAATTCTAAGTATGTTCTGTGGTTGCAGCTTTAACTGATCTTCCACATCAGAAAAGAATTCTTGAGATTGAGAATATTAGCCATTTGTTCCAAATATACTACTATTACATATCAAATCGAAGAGCTCGACGAGACAAACACGCTACCGCAAGAATCAGCTCAATCGGAGTCCGAACAAGTCTGAACAAGTCGTCGGAAGTTTGCTGCCACAAACTGAGTCAACTCACTGAGTTGAGCTGAGTCAGAGCCGTTTGACCGAGCTGTAGAGCTGTTGACCAAGCCATCAGAGCCGTTTGATCGAGCCATTGACTAAGTCGTCAGAGTCGTTGACCGCGCCGTTGACCATCTTGTTGACTGGCGTTGACTGAGTGTTGACTTTGACCGTTGATATACAAGTTTTGACGTTCTAAATCTATCTGTGTAGTCAAAATTTTCAAAAAGTCACTCTGTTAAGAGTTATGGTTACTGGCAGTCTAGCATCTCTTCAAGTTCCACCACTTCAAGGCAGCAACTTTGATAATTAGACTATCAAAATGAAAGTCCTCCTTGGAGCACATGATGTCTGGGAAATAGTAGAGAAAGATTACGAAGAGCCAAGAGATGGGGCAACACTATCTTCAACACAGAAGGATAGTTTAAAAGATTCAAGAAAGAAAGACAAAAAAGCTCTCTTCCTCATCTACCAAGCCTTAAATGATGACGAGTTTGAGAAAATCTCAAGTACAACCTCCGCTAAGGAAGCATGAGAGAAATTTCAAATTTCATACAAGGGAGAAGAAAAGGTCAAAAAGGTTCGCCTTCAAACTCTAAGAGGAGAGTTTGATTTATTACATATGACAGAGACTAAGTCAATTTCTGACTACTTTTCTAGAATTCTAACCATTTCCAATCAAATGAAGAGAAATGGTGAGAAACTAGAAAATGTTACGATCATAGAAAAGATTCTTCGATTGTTAGATCCAAAATTCGAGAATATTATCACTGTCATTGAAGAAACCAAAGATTTAGGAGCCATGACGATAGAACAACTCCTGGATTCTTTGCAAGCCCACGAAGAAAAGAAAAAAAAGATACAAAATTTCAATGAGCAACTCCTTAAGACTCAACTCCAAGAGAAAGAATAAGATTCCGGTAATAGAAGAGGACGTGGAAGAGGAGGAAGAGGATACTTCAACAACAACAAGGAAGAGGTAACCCACGACGTTGGCATGACAAGTCCCAAATCAAATATCACAACTGTCAGAGATATGGTCATTATGCTTCCGAATGTAGAGCTCCAAGGAAGGTGCAAGAAAGAGTCAACTATGCCAAAGATAAAAGACAAGAGGAAGATATGTTGTTGTTAGCATGCAAGGAGACCAATGGGTACCAAGAAAATATATGGTATCTTGACAGCGGAGCAAGCAATCATATGTGTGGAAGAAGATATATGTTCATAGAGCTTGACGAGTCGGTGACTGGGAATGTTTCATTTAGAGATGATTCCAAGGCAGCAGTAAAGGGCAAAGGTAAAATTCTCATACAGTTGCGAAATAGAGAACATCAGTTTATTCCAAACGTTTACTACGTGCCTAACATGAAGAGTAATATCTTGAGTCTTGGCCAACTCTTAGAGAAAGGCTATGATATTCACATGAAAGAAAATACTCTTTCTTTAAGAGACAATAGAAACAAGTTAATCACCAAAGTGCCAATGACAAGAAATAGAATGTTCTTGTTACACATTCAAAATGACGTAGCAAAATGTCTAAAGGCTTGCTACAAAGATTCATCATGGCTTTGGCACCTAAGGTTTGGACATCTCAATTTTGGCGGCCTAAAATTACTAGCAAAGAAGGAGATGGTTCGAGGTCTGCCCTTTATCAGTCAACCTGACCAATTATGTGAAGGATACTTATTGGGAAAGCAATTCAGAAGAAGCTTTCCAAGAGAATCGAGTTCCCGAGCCCATAAACTGCTTGAGCTCATACATACCGACATGTGTGGTCCAATAAGACCAAGTTCTCTCGGTAAGAGTAACTACTTTCTCTTCTTTATCGATGATTTTTCAAGAAAGACCTGAGTGTATTTCTTGAAGGAGAAATCGGAAGTGTTCAAAAAATTCAAAAAGTTCAAGGCACTTGTTGAAAAGGAAAGTAGTCGAAGTATCAAGGCAATGAGATCTGATAGAGGAGGAGAATTCAAATCCCACGAGTTTCATAAGTATTGTGAAGACAATGGCATCCGTCGTCCTTTAACAGTACCAAGATCTCCCCAACAGAATGGTGTCACAGAAAGGAAGAATAGAACAATCTTAGACATAGCCAGAAGCATGCTCAAGAGCAAAGGAATGCCAAAGGAGTTTTGGGCTGAAACTGTAGCTTGTGCAGTTTACCTGTCAAATCGTTCTCCAACAAGAAGCGTATGGGGAAAGACGCCACAAGAAGCTTGGAGAGGAAGAAAGTCTGGAATCTCTCACCTAAAAGTGTTTGAAAGCATAGCTTATGCTCACGTGCCTGATGAAAAGAGAACCAAGCTCGACGATAAAAGTAAAAAGTTTATCTTCATCGGCTACGACTCTAACTCAAAAGGATACAAGCTCTATAATCCAAATAATAGCAAGACTATTATTAGTCGCGATGTGGAGTTTGACGAAGAAAGCAACTAGGAATGGCACACACAAGAGGGAAATTATGACTTCCTACTATACATTGAAGAAGAAAGCGAGCAACAAAGAATGGAGCAAGTAAGAGAAGAACTACAAGAGTTTGTCACCCCACCTACTTCACCAATGGCAAGCACTCATCAAGAAACAATATCAAGATTGTCTTCAAGCAGCAGTTCAAGTGAAAAGATACTAAGATTAAGGAGTTTACAAGAGATATATGAGGTGACTGGGAATCAAAACGACCTGACTCTCTTTTGCCTCCTTGCTGATTGTGAACCATTAAACTTTGATGAAGTTACACAAAGTAAAAAGTGGCGAGATGCAATGGATGAAGAAATAAAAACGATCACAAAGAATGATACATGGGAGCTTGCTACACTTCCAAAAGAGCACAAAGCAATCGGCGTGAAATGGGTTTACAAGGCTAAAAAAAATGCTAAAGGAGAAGTGGAGAGATATAAGGCAAGATTGGTCGCGAAGGGATACAGTCAAAGACCCGACATAGACTATGATGAGGTATTTGCTCCCGTCGTCCGTCTAGAAACAGTACGATTGATCATCTCATTAGTTGCTCAAAATAAATAGAAAATTCATCAAATGGATGTCAAGTATGCTTTCTTAAATGGAGTCCTTGAAGAAGAAGTCTATATAAAGCAACCATCTGGGTATGAGATTAAGGGACAAGAAGATAAGGTCCTAAAATTGAAAAAGGCCCTTTATGGGTTAAAGCAAGCTCCAAGAGCATGGATTAGCCGCATCGACAAGTACTTCCAAGATAACAACTTCATTAAATATCCTTATGAGTATACATTGTACATCAAAGTAAAAGATGGAGATATCTTGATCGTGTGCCTCTATGTCGATGATCTGATATTCACGGGGAGTAATCCATCCATGTTCTAAGAGTTTAAGAAAGCAATGACAAAAGAGTTCGAGATGACTGACATCAGACTCATGTGTTACTATCTTGGCATAGAAGTGAAGCAAGAAGAAGATGGAATTTTCATTTCACAAGAAGGCTATGCTAAGGAGATCATCAAGAAGTTCAAGATGAATGATTGCAAGGCTGTCAATACACCGATCGAATGTAGAGTCAAGCTATCAAAGCATGATGAAGGAGAAAGAGTGGATCCAATACTTTACAAGAGCTTAGTTAGAAGTTTGCGCTACTTAACTTGCACAAGACCTGACATTCTCTATGCCGTGAGCCTGGTCAGTCGTTACATGGAATCTCCAATAATCACTCACTTGAAAGTTGCCAAAAGAATCCTTCGATATATTAAAGGTACAACTAATTTTGGCTTACGATATTCATCATCGAATAACTATAATCTTGTGGGTTATAGTAACAGTGATTGGAGTGGAGACTTAGATGATCGAAAGAGTACAAATGGTTTTATATTCTTCATGGGAGACAATGCTTTCACATAGATGTCTAAGAAGCAACCAATCGTCACACTTTCAAGTTGTGAAGCAGAGTATGTTGCAGCTATATCATGTGTCTGTCATGCAATTTGGCTGAGAAATTTGTTGAAGAAATTATGCATTTCGCAGAATGAACCCACTGAGATCTATATTGACAATAAATCAGTAATTGCTTTAGCAAAGAATCCCATCTTCCACGATAGAAGTAAGCACATCGATACCCGCTACCATTATATAAGGGAATGTGTTGCAAAAAAGGATGTACAACTAAAGTATATGAAGACTCAAGACCAAGTGGCAGATATTTTCATCAAACCACTCAAGTATGAAGATTTTCTTAAGCTAAGAAATTTACTAGGTGTCACAAATCAAGTTTAAGAGGGGGTGTTAGAAATAAACGTATTTTGTGACCCATTGGGCCATAATTTAGTTGTTTGGACTTATGTTATGAGTTGAGCTTATTTTGGTGGTATGTGTGTGTCTAATAGCCTATAGTTTAATATCTAAGTTTCTAGAGTATTCTTGTATTTGCTAAATTATTCTTGTATTTTATATAATTAATTAGGTGGTGGAGGTTATATAAAGTATGTAGAATCATCCTTGGAGTAGTATAAATAGAGTGTTCTCCCCCTATTTTGTATCAAGTAAAAGAGAAACAATTCAAGTAATAATATAAGTTCTTCTCTTCCATCAAAATTCTTTCTAGTTTATTCCTTAGCCTTTCTAGTCTTTCTAGTATATCTAGCCTTAAAAACCTCTTATTTTCAACAAGTACCATCAGAGAAAACAACATGAGTTGATAAATTAGAAGGGAAGCTGGAAAAACAGTGAGCTAACTACCATAAAATTTGCTATAAACTTCTCATGAGTACACTAAAGAGAAAGACTGATATAAGTGTAACAATATAAATGCTTTTATTTTTATCAATAGTGATACTTAAAACATGCTTCTTTTAATGTTCTTCCAATTACACTTCACAAACCATGATATAGTAGTACACAACCTTCCCAGTTGCCTTCGTCCTCTCTCTCTCTTTCTTTTTCTCTATTTATAGAATAAAAACAACAACGTTGAATCAATAACATATTGGACAAGTATATCAATAACATAGTAGAAAAGTATACCTAATTGTTTAGTGCAAGCTGATGACCTTGAAAAGAAAAATTCATAAAATAAAATGCAGCAGGCAACGAGTAAGCAAACCTCATTCGGACAGCTCTAATGTGGCGACGTCTGCTAGACCTCGTTTGTTTTGCTCTAAGACTCGTAGCGTGGTGTGCTTTTCAAAATGTTTTTCAGTGACTACACCAATTAAGTAGTTGGAAATCACAACAAGTAGAGACAATTCAGAAAGTTGTCCGACATTACTTGTTGGCAGAGTCCCATTTAGTCTATTTCTTCCAATGTGATTCTCAAGTTTGCCTAACCATTTAGGCAATCTGCCATTCAATTTATTATATGACAGACCCAAGTACTGCAAACGGGTCAGTGGACTCCTAGAATCACATATTTGTGACTTTTCAAGTGATATTCAGGTAAAGTTCCTGTTAAGTTGTTAACTGATACACTAAAAAACTTCAGCTTGCAAAGTTTACCAATTGAACTCAGAATCCCACCATGAACATTATTGAAAGAAAGATCTAAGGAAGTGAGAGACGTCAAGTTTCCTATCGAAGTAGGAAGTTTCCCATGTATTAATATTCTATTGACACTCAAATCGAGGATTTGTATCTTTCCCATCTTCCCCTTAGTAACTGAGAGCTACTTGCTCTAAGTCCAATATTACAATCAAGGCTTAAAAACTCCAAATTTGGAAGTTCAGCTAAACCAAGTGGAATCCTTCCGTGCAAAAAATTGTAGCTTATATCAATGGTTGTGAGGCTACTAACATTGACAAGCCAATCTGGTATTCTCGAATTGAAATTGTTAGCACTAAGATCAAGATAGCGCAAGCTAGAGAGGTTTCCTAAATTTGGAGGAATTCGACCACTAAAACCAGCATGTGAAAGGTTTAAATATTGCAAATTTTCCAGTGATCCAAAGAATGTAGGAATTGAGATACCATTGAATGTGTTGAAAATTAAGTCCAAGTATTTCAAGGACTTGTGTTAGTGAAGGCCTTATTGCCCCACTAAGGTTCCAGAATCCATACCTGCCAGAAGAATCATCTAGCACGTCGGAATGAGGGTTATGGAGATCAACATGTGTAGTCCCTACCATTGACAACAGTTACTTCCTTCCATAACAAAAGTCTCGGGTTCCCATGACCTTCCAGACCATTTTTGAAGTCCAGATCAGCTTCTCGATCAGACACCAAGCAAGTAGCAAGCTGATTAGCATCACCATGACGAACAAAATCTTCAACCATAAGCAAGAGAATAAAAATGTCACACATTATAAATCAAATATGAAGCATTGCTTCAATGCCTGTTAATTCAACTCTCAAGATTAGGGAGAGGATTGACTCGTGAACCACGAATTATGACCTTCATGGCAATGTGTAATTATTGTTTCTCTAATTGGAGAGAATTGTTTGTTATGATAAAAATTATGAGTTATACGTAGTATCATTATCAAGATGAAACCAATACGAGTGAATGAAATATTTATTGTGTAACATATGTAGCAGCTGTAGTTATGCATGAAAAGTAGCAACTGAGAATACAAAATGGTTTTAATTACTAAGAGGAAGACTTCAAAATCCAACATATGATCAAACACTCCCTGATCATTTTGGTTGACTATATATGTGCCAATCGGTTTGCCTAGTATTGACCCGTTACTTCTGACTCTCAAGTTAGTGAGCATGCTTTTGAGTTATTTTGAAAGCCAGAAAGAACTTGTTATTATCTCTGCTTAGAAGGAGTCGGCCGGTTTTCATGTCAGAAAAGCATAGTCTATAACAAGTCTTGTTAACTTCCCTTCTGGGCCATCGTAGTGCTAAATTTGTCAATGTTCAGGCTCCTGTAATGCACTTTGAAACCGAAAATAAGTAATAATAATTTTGGTGTGACTTTTGTTGTGTTATTATGGTTGATATTGATCCAGTTTATTGGTCCATTTAGGAAGTTCCATTGTGGAGGACCCCTAAAAGATTCGCTTTGGTACGTCATCCAATCCTCTTTAATCTTCTTCCCACTTGAAAGTTTTGTCATTGTGCAATGAAGCCAAAAGTCTCGAAATTGAATGCATTGCACATAATATTTTGAGTTGCAGATCCATGTTTTTTACATGCATCGTTATAATACAATGATGATGCTATGTATGGAGCCTAAGTACATGGTGTCTAAGTCTAACCTGGAGCAGAACTATGAATTTAATTTAGAGAAGAAAGAATCAAATGTGATTTAATTGTTAGAAGATTTAATTTGAAATTTGAAACACATACTTTAAATTATACAAATTTAGAGGGAAAAAAAAACAAAGACTAAACTTAAATGAAATGAGGTAAAGAATAATTTTAGAAAACAAATTAAACTTATTTACAAGTAAAACAAAATTTAAAGAGAATAATTATTTTTATGGGTCACATGTGGCTCTGCCCCCTTATCTAATGTCATAATTACCTGATGGATTATTACCAAGTTCTTTAATCAAATTTTTCTTAAACTTCGTGCATGCATTTGGACCGACCTTTAAAAAAAAAAAAAAGATGAGTTTAAAAAAACAAAAAAAAAAAAGAGATGTATATATATATTTTTTTTTCCTATGCGGCCTTTATTAGTAAAATACTGTAGATTAAGTCTTGGTCACATATAACTAGAAGTAAAATTAGTTGTTTGAAAACAAAATACTTTACTCATATGGGCTAAAGCTCAGCAGAGACGACAATGGCGAGCCTTCCTCCCATGGGACACGATCGTCGACGTCCTCACCCCCATTATCCGTGGCAGCTCTACTGCGCTGCAGGTGCGTTTCCAAGCGATGGTGATCCCTAATCGACGGCCGTGATTTCATCAAGGTGCATCTCGGTTTTTCCATGGAGACCCACTTCAACCTCAGTCTCATTCGCGCTAGTCCGGAGCTTCACTTGGTCGACCTCGACACTCAGGACTCGGCTGTACTACTCAATCCCCCAAACAAGAAAGAAAGAAAGAAGGATTTTTTTGGGTCGGCTGCAATGGCTTGCTCGTTCTGGCCAACAGGGATGGATTGGAGTTGGAGACAGGTGTAGCTTGAACCCAGTCCACTAGGAAGTACAAAAAAAAGGTACCCATTTCTCATGACATCCTAAACTAAACATGTGAGTGAAGATGATGATAGTTTGTTTCACTCTGAGTCTGGGGTTAAGGTTTATAGCCTCAAGTCCAACACTTGGGAGTGGCTTGGTGAGTTTCCTTGCGAGGGTTATTATAGTAATTAGAAGGCTAAAGGTGTGAGGAAGATTTATGATGGTCCTAAACATGGTCAAATGATCGTTCGTTCATGTGGAAAGGCTCGTTGGATTTGGTGGATGTTGCTGGGGACAACAATGGGAAGAAGGCTGGGGAGAATGGGGTAAGAGATAGAAGGAGAAGCAGCAACTGAGTGGGCGGGCAGAAGAAGGAAGTAACACTTACTGATTCTCTTCTTTCTTGGTTGTTTTCTTTTATTTGTTGTATTCTGTTGTTTAATGTCGGTAGAGTTATAGTTTAAGTGGTTTTTGAATTTGCGAGAGGACCACGTTTTGGTAAACTGGTTAAGTTAGCTAAGCTCGGTAACAAATTCTCAGTATCCTGTTTCCTCTAGTAATTGTTTGAAAGGTTAACTTTTGACTGATATGTTATTCTGTTTGTCTTATATCTTGCTTTGACTAGGGATGATTTCTTGGCCAAGGGATTTAAACTGGTGGTCTAGATGGAGATTGAAGAAAGGAGGCAGGGGTAAACTGTGAAAAGTTATTCAACATCCTATGTTTCATGGTCCTTTGTTTTAAGAATTACTGCAACATCGACATTGTTCTCTGCTTATCTGATTTATCTTGGTGGTCATTATTTCTTCAGGTTGGTACTGCATGGTTGTTGCTGGGGTCTAGCTGATGTTGTTGTCTATTGCTGGAAGGGAATAAAGTGCAGTCTGAAATAAAGTTACAGACTATGAGGAAATTTTGCTCGATCTTATTTGGGATTTGTGCATGTTTCTTAGCATTAATCTTTGCATGGCCTTTTTGGTGTGTTCATACTACTTTTGACTTACATTTAACTTGTATCTGTCTAGAATGTTCTGGTAGAAAATATGAACTTTTTCTTTTGATGGTTTGTTGGCATCACAACTACGTACTAAGTTTTGGCCATTGCTTGATGCCAAGTAAAATAGTTGTTTAAGATTCATCTTTTTAAGAGGTCATGTTACCGTGTTAACAGTACTTTTAAAGGACAGTGACTTTGTTATGTCAAGAAAATGATGAAAGAAACAGTAAGACTTGCCTCAGATGATTTTGTTGGAATTGTTTCATATGAGTTATTACCATTCTGTAATGTGAGGGACCATGAGCTGCCCCACACCCTCCACTAGCTCCAAAGCTTTACTCATGAGTTGAGGCCTCTGCTCCACAATTATATTTGCCTAGAAACATGATTAGGAAGACCAAATTGAAAGTACTAACAAGCTAATTTCTATAGGCATATGTTGAATGTCTGATTCCTATGTACGACTAGGGTTGAAGACTGTATAAATATGGCAATCAGTTTGTCTAGTATTGACTCACTACTTCTGACTCTCAAGGATAGTAGGCATGCTTTTGAGTCTTTTTGGAAGCCAGTATGAACATGTCTTCATGTTTTCTTGGAAAGAGGTTGGCCTCCATTCATGTCAGAAAACCATAGTCCATAACTAGTTCTGTATATCCTTTTGGACCATCCTAGTGCTAAATTTGTCAATGTTCAGGCTCCTAGTGTATTTTCAGGGACCAATAATAAGTAATAATAATTATAGCGTGACTTTTGTTATGTGGTTAATATTGATCATCGGCTTATTGGTCGAAAGTTTTAGAAAGTTTCTCCATAGAGGATCACTACATTGGCTTTTGGTATGTAATCCAAAACTTTTATCATGATACAATGAAGCTAATAAGTGTAGAAATTAGATCAATGCAAATCATATTTTAAGTAGCAGATCCATATATTTTACATGCTTAGTCAACCATGCTAAATTCAGTACGTTTAGCACTCTATATCTGAATGGATGATTGAAGAGGTCATCCATAATAGCTAGCCTGTCTGCAGGGGAAAGGTTAATGAAAAAGCCAAATAGTAAGTACTGTAGATCACAATTCTTAAGCACCATCTAGTACTAGTACGCGTCCTGTTTTCTTTGGATGATCTAACTATCAAATAAAAGTTGAAATTAGGTTGTGAACTTGTGAGATACGAAATGTATGCCTCAATTTCAAGAATAACAATTGCACGTATGAGAGATTGCTTATAGAAAAAGGTTGTGGGAACAAAACAAATACAAATCCCAGAATTTGAAGTTCTTTTTTTGTTTTCACTTTCATTTTTCTTCTCCGATGAAGAGGTATCAAACATGAAAAAGGAATAGATAAAGAAAGCTAACTTAGCATGAAAAGAGGCTTTGACAGTTTATCCACGTTTGTAATAAGAGCTTAACCAGTCATGTGCCGCTGTGTAACTTGAAGTTCCTATCACACACACACACACCACCTAGAAAACGAGCCTCAGTAAAAAAGATTCGCACATATCCATACCATAGGAAAGAGAAGTATGAGGAAAACAAAAGGATACTGTATTATACGATAGTGTCATCAGAGAAAACGACATGAGTTGATAAATTAGAAGGGAAGCAGGAAAAACAGTGAGCTAAATACCATAAAATTTGCTATAAACATCTCATGAGTATACTAAAGAGAGGACTGATATAACTTAGCTTTTTTTAAATGCTGTTATTTTTATTAGTAATGACACATTATATAACATGATTCTTCTAATCTACTTCCAATAAGGCTTCACAAACCATGATAGTACACAACCTTCTCAGCTGCCTTCATCCTCTCTCTCTTTCTTTCTATCTACCTGTAGAAGAAAAACAACACTTACGTTGAATCAATAACATAGTAAAAAAAATATATACGTAACTGTTTAGTCATGCCGATGACCTTTAAAAGAAAAATTGATAAAATAAAATGTAGGTAGCAAGTAAGCGAACCTCATTTGGACAGCTCTATTGTGGCGACCTTGTTTTTTTCGCAATTTGTGTTTCAGGAACCACAATGCTTCTGCAACCATGTCCACCAAACCAAAGTAGGCATCGCTCCACGATTTTCTCAGTGACATTACGAGGAAAGGAACAAGAAGTCCAGCTGCAAATCCCAGTCCAACACTCAAATAAAACCACTCATCAAGGAAGTTGTCCTCAAAAACCTGCTCCTTGCTTGAACCATCATGGACGCCTTTGTCACCCGGACATCTTGAATCAAGGGGACCACCACAAAGTCCCGGGTTTCCAGTGAAAGAGGAGGCGTCAAATGTTGTCATGTGACCTGCATAAGGAATCACTCCAGAAAACTCGTTGTTTGACAAGTTGAGATGCCCCAGAAATGAAAGTGACGACAAACTTTCAGGAATAGGTCCTGACAATCTATTACTTGAGAGATCAAGTGATGACAATTGTCCCAACTTTGAAATGTTGATAGGAATGTGACCACTGATATGGTTTCCGGACAAGTTCAGAACAACCAAACCGAGCAATTTGGTTATTTCTACAGGAAAATCACCACTAAAATTGTTGCTGGAGAGGTCCAGACCAATTACTAGAGAGAGGGTCTTGGTGTATCTTAGAGATTGTCCTTTCATGTTTACCACCATGTTCTCATCGTAATGGCTGTTACTCGAAACCCCATAGAATTTATTCTCTGAAATGTTTTGGATTTGGGTCATACATTTGAAATCTCCAAAACTAGCAGGAATAATGCCATTCAATTGATTTTCCGCCAGGTCCAATACACGTAGTGAACTTAAATTTGACAGAGTAAATGGAAGTTCTCCAAAAAACTCATTTGATCTCAAGCTAAGAACCGATAGAATCTTAAAACATTCCCCAGTCCAACTTGGGATTCTTCCTTTTAACTTGTTGCTCCCAAGATCTAGCATCGTCAATCGCGACAAATTCCGAAACAAAGAGGGTATCTGTCCTGAAAGCTTGTTTTCACCTAAGTGCAGCGTAAGAAGATAAATTAATTGACCCAATGTGCTAGGAATTTTCCCAAACAAACTGTTTTTGCTGAGGTCAAGTGCCCTTAGGTCAGTAAGATTTCCAATGCTCGCAGGAATAATTCCTGTCAACTTATTACTCGAAAGATCAATGACTTAAAGTAATGGCATGTTGCCAATAGAAGCCGGAATTTCTCCCATTATCTGGTTACTAGCAAGAGAAAGGAATGACAAGTTTGGAACACAATCACTTATATTTTCTGGAATAAAACCTGAAAATTTGTTGTTGGATAGATCAAGTGACATGACGTTATTACCCACTGGAAGAGTTATGGACCCTTCGAAGAGGTTATAACTAAAATCAACATTTGCATAAGTGTTGCCTGTGTTGAATGAATTTGGTAGCTGACCTCCTAATTTATTAAAGGAGAAATTTAAGAACTTAGGGGAATTTTCCCAAAACCATTCAGGTATGGGGCCAGAAATGCTTGCATTTGACAAGACTAAATGTTCGGTCTTCTTTTGTGGTCTAAGCCAAGCAGGAAAGCATGAACCCAAATGGCACGAACTCAAGCGAAGGAACCTAATTTGAAATGGCGGGGCCCAATTTAAACCGACGTCCAATTTGAAAGAGTTGAAAGATAGATCCAAATATTCCAGCATGGTGTGCTTCATAAAATGTTTTTCAGTGACCAAACCAGTTAAATAGTTGGAACTAACATCAAGGATAGACAATTCAGGAAGTTGTCCTATACTTTGTGGAATAGTCCCATTTAGCCTATTCTGTTGGAGTTTAAGTTCTTTAAGGTTTTGCAATAAATGTAGAGAATTAGGTATTGGACCATGTAACAAGTTATCGTGGAGTATAAGTTCAATAAGATTCTCAAGGTGGCCTAACCATTCAGGTAATCTACCACTTAATTGGTTGTAGGACAAATCCAAGTACCGCAGATTGAATAGTAGACTACTAGAAACACAATATCTTGACTCTTCAAGGGACTCAGGTAAAGTTCCTGTTAAGTTATTAAACGATAAATCCAAATGCTTCAGGTTGCAAAGTTTAGCAATTGACCTCGGAATCCCACCCTGAATGTCATTCCTACTAAGATCTAAGTAAGTGAGAGATGTCATGTTTCCAATAGAAGTAGGAAGTTTCCCCTGTATTCTACTGTAACCCAAATCAAGGATTTGTACTTTTTCCCATCTCCCTCTAAATAACTGAGAGGTACTTGATGTGAGGAGCCAATTCGATCTAAGACGTAAGGTTCGCAAATTGGGAAGGTCAGATAAACCAAGTGGAATCTTTCCCTGCAATTCACAAAACGTCATATCGATCGTTTTGAGGCTACTAACATTGACAAGCCAATCAGGTATTTTTGAATTGAAATAGTTAGAACTAAGATCAAGATACTGCAAATTAGAGAGGTTTCCTAAATTTCGAGGAATTCGACCACTAAGCCCAGCGTGTGAGAGGTTTAGATATTGCAAATTTTGCAGTGATGATCCTAAGAATGTAGGAATTGAGATGCCATTTAGTGTGTTGAAACTTAGGTCCAAGTATTTCAAGGACTTGAGTTTTGCTAGTGAAGGCCTTATTTCCCCACTAAGGTTCCAGAATCCATACCTGCTTTTGGAAGAATCACCTAGTTCAAATGGATATGGGTTATGGAGATCAACATGTGTAACAGCTCCCGTAGTGTTTCCACAGTGTATTCCCCACCACTGACAACAGTCACTTCCTTTCCACGTCAGAAGCCTCGGGTTTTGATCAGGATCTTCAAAACCATTTTTCAAGTCAAGAAGAGCTTCTCGGTCAGACTCCAAGCAACTTGTACCATGACCAACGATTTCTCCTACCGTAAGTAAGAGAATAATAACGCATAACATTATTAATCGAAGCATTGGAACAATCTCTGTCTTCATTCGACTCTCTTAAGGCATGCACTCACTACTGTATGAAATCACAATATAAGATTCTTGTTTATATGAAGAGCATGGCTTAAGAAATATATTTCGTAAGATTACTAATTAAAAAGTGATTTTTGAAACGTGACTATGGTTTCTAAGTCAAGGAAGAAATGCCAATATAGACAATTATGAAAGTTCTACCCAATTCTAGCCAACTTTTTTGACTATGAGCATAGCGTCTAGCTTGGTCTAGACTCATGGACAACAACTAATTTAATTTCAATATCATGGAAGAGTGGAATAACAATAACGTTCCAAATGCAACAACATATCGTATAGAAACGTGTCGTAGAGAATATGTTTTGGAAAAACTATATCATTAGAAAGTGAGTACTCGTTATAAGCAATGGCGTGAAAACGACATTCCGCATGCACCATACATCTAATCGCTAAGAGAAATTAAATTGATATTAGATGGATTCTTCAGGCTCTGCTTGGATCCTAGCTACTGCTTCTTTTAGACATAATATGAGGAGAATTTAATGTGATTTTAGTGGATTAAAAATTATCACAAAAAGATCTCACATGAAAGTTTTGAAAGAAAATTATATGAAACTTTAGCAAGGGAATAAAAAATATCATGACTGGAAATCTAAAACTGTGATTTTTAATAATTTTAAATAAAAATATAATTAAATATTGATTTTACGAAATTCAAAATAAATCAAGTATTAGATAATTTTGTTTTGATCTTCAAATCATTGTGAATTCCACTGTTGAAAATTTTGTTAGTTTTAAATTACTTAAGAAAAATACCCAATAAAATTCAAGAAAATTTCTAACTAACTCATTTGAATACTTGTTAAGAAATCATAAATTTTTATAAATTGAGTTCAACTAAAAACTTTAGTCCAATGTCTAAAATAATTTATATAAAATCTCTTGAAGTTTCAAGTTCTTAAAGTAATAATAAAACCATTCTCATACATCCATTCATCTTGGCTAAATAATTGGATAAGGAAAAAAATGAACAAAGTATAGATACCCACAAGGGAATGAGACTAGAAAGTAAGTGCAAGTTACACTACTTCTTTAACCACCAGGATGATTGCCTCAAATAAACAAACACCTGAAAGTGGAAGAAGTAGGAAGGTGAGCATGTGAATGCTCAGTAGAAATTCAATTATTTTTGTCAATTTTTATCAAATTTGCATGGATAATATATTTTCTAAAATCCATTTATAAACCAAGTTTATAAAATATTTTATATCTAAAATAATCACATATTCAAAATCAAAACTAGAAACACATAATTGTATATATCATACATCAACTAATATAAATGAGTGAGCTCTCATCCTCTCATCACGACCCTATAATATCCTTTACCAAAAGTATCCAGCATTCTAATACTACTCGGAGGTGTATCAGTCAAAAATCTGTGTAGGATTCTAGGTCTTTCACCTAGCACTGTAACAACTTCCCAGCGATCTAAACTATCAGGATGCAATAATGGAACTTAAGTGTGTGATCCTATGGTATGTACAACATGTGACATGATATGTAATAACTATACAAAATATAACCAAATAATGCTTTAAAATCCCACTTAGCATTACTCTGGGATTTACTGTAATATGAGTAACTCTCCACTATATTATCCTATAATCACAATTTAAAAATGAGTATATAAAATCACATAGTCAAAAATCCAGTATAATCCAATGTATTTCCATAATTTTATTAAACTATCACGATTTTTCATATTCAATTATAATACAATTATAAATCAAAACAAGTCTAAACTAAGTAGTTGAACCTCTACCCTGATATGGTAACTATACCAAGCTAATAACTCTTGAAGAATATCTCGTTGCTCACTTGGGTACTTGGACAACTATTTCGGGACTCCGGTAAGTTCACTTTGAAAAGTGAACTTTTCAACAGAGCCTTAGATTGAAAAACGGATGTCACCATTGAATTTAGAGAACTCAAAAATGCTAGATTAAACATATAAATTGTCAAAAGTAGGTCCCAAAATAAGACCCACCCCGTGACACGTAAATCGGTATTATTCACGAGTCATATGCCTCAATTTTTTATCATACTATTTTGAAACATAATAATATTATATTAAAATTCATCTCTCGACCTCATCGAGTCCAAACTTGAAATCAGAACTCATATCAAGGTCTCGAGCTTTAAAATATGAAAATTACAAAATATTTAGAAAAATAGTCACTTTTTTTATTTAATAATTAACGTGATTCCGGATATCATTTTAACGTATATAAATTGTAATTATTCATAATTTTTATCCCTCATTCACTTCGTATAATTATTTCGGATAAAATAATTATCTAAAAAAATAATTATAAGAATGTCACTTTCTAAAAACATTTGTAAAATTGCCAAATTTGTAAAATAGTCATCGGAGCTATGTTGATCCGTGAAAGTGGCTGGAGCACGTCGATGAGGATGAGATGAAGTCTCACATGACAGAGGTGAGGACGAACGGTAGCCGACAATGGTTATTTGGCCAGAAAATTCCTGAAGGGGCGTTACCTTCGGAGGCTCCAATCTAGACCACCCGAGCTTGGTTTCCAGCAAGGTAGGGTGAATCTCTTCGTCGTTCTCCGAGGAATGACGTGAGTTGGTGCGTCTGGGCAAGGAGCCGATACTGTAGCGGCTTGTTCTGTTGGCATCAAGCTGAGCAATTTTGGGTCTCGAGGACCTCGAGGATGAAAGAGGGGGAAATGGGGGGTTTTAAAAGTAATTTTTTAAAAATGTTGAGCTACGTGTCAGTTCCAAATTAAATAGGTATTATTTTTCAAAAATTACTTTTTGACCTAGTTTTAGAAAATTCTTTTCAATATCACCCTTAATTAATTATGTTTTGGTCCCTCCTTTTGAGAATCCTTTACAAAATCACCCTAAAGAATCTAGGCCTAAACCAGCCCATATTCATTCAGTAATTTGAATTTTAAATTTTAAATGATTTAATTTTTTTAAAAAAAAATATTTTTGATCAAGAGACCAAAAAGCCCTTCATTAAAAACGAGATTTTAAAAAAAAAAAAAAAAAAAAAACCCTTATAGTTTGGTTCCTTACCCAACCGCAAATTCCAAAAAACTAGTGCCTCAAGCAATTCAAGTTAAGTTGTCAAGTTATTTACTTCTACATGAAAAAAGTTCATAGTTGCAACATTTGCCAATGGGGCTCAAAAAACTCTTGATTAGTGTTGATGATCAAATCAAATCTCATTTCATTTCCTTTAGCAAATTCCTTGTGAGCATCCTCAGCTGGAGCTTTAAAAATCGCATAAGAGTTTTGGAAAAAGGAAATATAAGACCTTAAAAAATGTAAGAAAGCTGATGATTGTTGTGCAGCGGAAGCACAATTACTCCAAATACTTATATTTAATACTAAAATAATATTAAATATAAACTACCAACTAGCTATTGAAATTAACAAAAGCAGCGGCAAATTACTTACGTCCTCAAGGTATTGCTGACCACTTCACTAACTTTAAAAAGAGGAAATATAAAATCTGGACTATAATGCAAAAACCCAGAAATAAATGGGAAAAAGGGTAAAAATAAAACTATGGAGGTCCTTAGGAATAAATGTCTCACCAATAGGGAAATTAATTTTGGGATGATAAAAAACAATTACAAAAGACTTTATTTATAGACAACTGTAGACCCCAAATATTCATACACAAAAGATGTGGGACAAAGTACAAAACAATTACAAAAACTAACAAGCCAAAATTCTAACAATGATCTACTACTTTCCAATATTGCAACCGTAAGTGTAATGTACTTGGAACAAGACACAGATAGTGTCATGAACCAAAAGAAGTAAAGGCAGTAACTAGAAGGCTATCACAAAAGAATATGTACCAAAATTAGGAACTCAAGAACAAGCTCACCATTCAATTCTGGCGAGAGAGACAGGATTCGGAAGTCATTCACGTCTCATCATTTACAACATCAGGGGTTAGAGGTGTTCCGTTGTATATAACTCAAACCTTGGAAGATATTATAACCACTATCGCCCATTTGGTGGCCCAATCTAAAGGTTGAGACTAAACTCTTTTGTCAAGTCCTATATTTGGACCGACAAAAGAATCCGAACTTTCTTTTGAGTCTTTTTCTCAAAATTAACCCAAATTCTATTTGGGTTAATTTAGTCCCAAGTCCAACATCTTTTGGTTTTTCTTTTTATCTTCTTTCTCTAATAATTTATTTAAGTAATATAAATATATATAAATATTATTCCAATTTTTATTTTTTTTAGCTAAAAATATATATTTTGTTTTTATATACGTATTTTTTATAAATAAATTAAAATCATATTATTTTATAAAATCATTATTTAAATTTATCTTTTCTATTTTTAGAATTATTTATTTATAAATAAAATATAATTACAACTATACTAAAAAAATTATTATATGTACTTTGTTTTAATTCTGTGTTACTCCAAACACAATATAGTATTAAATATCACTATCCAATTCAATCCAATTCAAATAGTCAATCCTACCAAACGAGCCTTGTGTGTACACAAATAGATAGAGAGTTCTAACTTGTCTCAAACAGAGGCCTTGACAGGGTATGCACGTTATCGTAAGAGCTTCACCGTCCATGATGCATGCTATGTAATCTGATGCTTCAGTCCTGTCACACACACATGCATGTACATGCACACACACCACCTTGCCTCATCTCTCTCCCTCTCTTTTGGAGTTCTTGTTTCAAGACGACACCGAATAAAACACAACAAATAGAAGTTATAGCTACGAACTCGCGAGAAATGAAATCACTGAAAAATAGCTTGTATAAATCCATACCTTTAGAGAAAAAGGCGTTAAGGAAAAGAGGACATTGCATAATAAACATATTGCTTTAAATAACACAATGTTTGCTACAAATGTCTAATAAGTTTATGGATAAAATAAATAAATACATTAAAGAGATGATTTGTGTACAAACGTAGCATTTTTAAATGCTTGTTATTTTCAATATTAGTGATGCATCATTTCATGATTCTTGTTCCACTGACGCTTCACAAGCCATGATAGTGAAGTACACAATCTCTGCTGCCTTCGTTCCTTCTCTCTATCTATTCAAAGAATAAAAACAACACGTACAGTTGCATCAGAAACACAATAGAAAAATACTACAGAAAAAGAAGTAGAAGAAGAAAATAACAACATAAAATGTATGCAACAAGAAGGCAAACCTCGTTCGGACATCTCTATTCTAACGGGGCCCAGGAGACCTCGTATGTTTTGCTCTTTTGTGTTTCAGGAACGTCAATGTTTCTGCGACTTTGTCCACCAAACCAAAATAGGCATCGCTCCATGATTTTCTCACCGCCATCACGAGGAAAGGAACAAGAAGTCCAGCAGCAAATCCCAATCCAACACTCAAATAAAACCAGTTATCAATGAAGCTGCCCCCTAAAAACCACTCATTGTCTGAATCATCATCATCATCAGTTTCATTTGTGCATCTTACATCAAGCGGAGCACCACAAAGTCTTGGGTTTCCAGCGAAAGAGGAGGCGTCAAAAGTTGTCATGTGACCTGTATAAGGAATCTTTCCAGAAAAGCTATTGCTCGATAGGTTGAGATTTCCCAGGAATGAAAGTAATGACAAGCTTTCAGGGATAGGACCTGACAACAAATTACTTGAGAGGTCAAGCGATGATAACTGTTCCAACTTGGAAATGTTGATAGGAATGTGACCACTGATATGGTTTCTGGACAAGTTCAGAACCATCAAATTGAGCAACTTGGTTATTTCGACAGGAAAATCTCCACTTAGATTGTTTCCGGACAGGTCAAGGCTGATTACAAGAGAGAGGGTCTTGGTGTATCTTAGAGGTTGGCCTTTCGTGATCACCACCATGTTCTCTTGGTAATAGCTGCTACCCGAAAACCCATAGAATAGATACTCTAGATTGTTTTGCATTCGCGTCATAGGTTTGAAATCTCCAAAACTAGCAGGAATAGTGCCATTCAACTCATTTTCTGCCAGGTCCAATAAGTGTAGTGAACTTAAATTTGATAAAGTAGATGGAAGTTGTCCGAAAAGCTCATTTGACCTTAAGCAAAGAATCATTAGATTCTGAAAACATTCACCAATCCAACGTGGGACTTTTCCTCTTAATTTGTTGCTCCCAAGATCCAGTGTTACCAAATCCGACAAATTCTGAAACGACGAGGGTATGTGTCCTGAAAGCTTGTTTTCACTTAAGTGCAATGTTTGAAGGAAACTTAGTTGACCCAACCTACTAGGAATGTTCCCAGACAAACTATTTTTACTAAGGTCAAGTACATTGAGTCTAGAACAATTCCCAATGCTTGGGGGAATTGTTCCTGTTAACTTATTACTCGAAAGATTAATGACCAAAAGTGACTGCATTTTGCCAATAGAAGTTGGAATTCCCCCATTTATTTGGTTCCCAGAAAGAGAGAGAAATGACAAGTCTGGAAGCCAATCACTGATATTTTCTGGAATAGTACCTGAAAATTTGTTGTTGCATAAATCAAGTACTCTAGTGTCGCCAATAGGAAGAGGTATGGGCCCTTCGAAGAGATTAAAGCTAAAATCAATGGTTACATTCGTGCCATTCACTTTAAATAAACTTGGTAGTTGACCTTCTAATTGATTAAGGGAAAAATTTAAGAAATTTAGACTTGGAGAAATTTCCCAAAACCAATGAGGTACAGGGCCAGAAATGCTAGCATTTGAAAGACTCAGTACTTCAATGTTCTTTTGTGATTTAAGCCAAGAAGGGAAAGATGAACCCAAATGACATGAACTCAGTTCAAGGAACCTCAATTGAAATGGCGGGGTCCAATTTAAACCAACATCCAATTTCAAAGAGTTAAAAGATAGATCTAAACGTTCCAGCTTGGCGTGCTTAAGAAAATGTCTTTCAGTGACTACACCGCCTAAACAGTTGGAACCAATATCGAGGATAGACAATTCAGAAAGTTGTCCTATAATTTTTGGTAGAGTCCCATTTAGTCTATTCTTTCCCAAGTCAAGTTTCTTAAGCTTTTGCAACAAGTACAAAGAATCGACCACTGGACCATGTAACTTGTTATTGTTTAGCATGAGTTCAACGAGATTCTCAAGCTGGGACAAGAATTCAGGTAATCTACCACTCAATTGGTTGTTCGATAGATCCATGTACTGAAGGCTGGTTAGAGGACTACTAGAAACACAATATTGCGACTCTTCAAGGGACTCAGGTAAAGTTCCTGTTAAGTTATTATCCGATACCAGAAAATATTTCAGGTCGCAAAGTTTACCAATTGACCTTGGAATCCCACCCTCAATATCATTGTCAGAAAGATCTAAGTAAGTGAGAGATGTCATGTTTCCAATGGAAGTAGGAAGTTTCCCTTGTATTCTATTCATACCCAACTCAAGGATTTGTATCTTCTCCCATCTCCCCCGTAGCAACTGAGAGCTACTTGCACTGAGATCATTCGCACTGAGACGTAAGATCTCCAAATTTGGAATGTCAGCTAAACTATGGGGAATTCTTCCGTGCAAGCCACTAAAACTTATATCGATTGTCCTGAGGCTACTAACATTGACAAGCCAGTGAGGTACTTTCGAGTAGAAATTGTTAGATCTAAGATCAAGGTACCGCAAGCTAGAGAGATTTCCTAAACTCGAAGGAATTGGGCCACAAAACCCTGCATTTGAGAGGTTTAGATATTGCAAATTGTGCAATGATCCAAAGAATTTAGGAATTTCTATGCCACGAAATGTGTTGAAACTTAAGTCCAAGTATTTCAAGGACTTGAGTTTTGTTAGTGAAGGCCTTATCATCCCTCTAAGGTTCCAGAGTCCATACCTGCTGAAAGAGACATCGTATAGTATTTCAGGATGAGGGTTATGTAGATCAACATGTGTTACACCTCCTGTATCGTTGTCACAGTGTATTCCCCACCATTGACAACAGTTTCTTCCTGTCCATGACAAAAGGCCCGGGTGATGATCCTCGAGACCACCTTTGAAGTCGAGAAGAGCTTCTCGATCAGACTCCAAGCAATCAGCCTCACCATGACCCACAAGCTCTCCTACCATAAGGAAGGCTAGAATAATAATTTGTGACATTTTAAATCGAAGCATTTTTGCAACCATATATTTTTATAAACTCAACTCACAAGGCAAAGCTAATAATTATATATATACTCACAGTAGATAGATATTTTCGTTTTCGTGAAGCGTGGGATTAATACAGTGTAAGGCACTTGCCTTATTTCTTAGTGGATTTAAGCCTTAGACCACTTTTAAGTGGAATCTAGTTTTAGCGGAGGTCATTCTTATTGACTTGAATCCTAGCCAAGATTCCGAGAGTTGAATGGAACGTAGTTCTTACTTCGTAGGGCAGTTAGACGTCACAAAAGCAACGACATTTGTCATGCAAATGACGTCATATAAAAACGACACATTATATATAGTGGCCTAGTAAACCTGACTAGTTTTTCAAAAGCGAAATGATCGTCCGCAATGGCAAAATTTGGAAAGAAAGATTTTTTTTTTTTTTTTGGAAGTAGTGAAACATCGCATGCACCGTTAAAAGAAATTTAGAAAAGCTATAGTAAAAAGGACATGTCGTCATGTCGTATAAATGGATACCTCGTATAAAGGACATAAAGAAAAACGACAACGTGCAATACGACATGCCATACAATATTAATGCAAATCAAAGAGAAACGACAATAAGTTAATAAAATAGAAAGGAAGCAGAAAAAACAAGTTGCTATATATATGTTACAATTTTTTGTTCGCATTTCTCATCAGTTTAGGGATAAAATAAACCAGCTGACCAAGGAGATGACCTACAGATACAAATGTAGCAATTTGTATTAAATATTGTAGTTGTTGTTATTAGAGATACATATCATTCCAATAAAATTTCAGAAGACACGACGACATATAAACAGAAAGCCTTCTTTGCTGCCTACGCCCTTTCTCCCTCTCTATTTGAAGCCTGAAAAATAACATCATCAGAAACATGGTTAGATATAGGCAACTTGTAAATGATAATGCTACTAAAAATAATAACAATTTAGGCAGCTAGTGAGCAAACCTCATTGCATCCTTGATCTCCGAAGGTTTTCTATTTTGAGTTTCAACAACCACATTGTTCGGAAACCTTTTCCACCAAACCAAAGTAGGCATGACTCCAAGATTTTCTCACGGCCATTAAGAGGAAAGGAACAAGAAGTCCCACAGCAAACCCCAACCCAACACTCAAATAAAACCAATTATCAATGAAGTTTTCCTCAGAAATCCTCTCCTTGTTTGAATCATCATCATCATTGTTGTCTTCATCTGGACATCTTACATCAAGGGGACCACCACATAGTCCCAGGTTTCCAGCAAAAGATGAGGCTTCAAAAGTTGTCATGTGACCTGTATAAGGAATCTTACCAGAAAGCTCATTCTTTGACAAGTTGAGCAGCCCCAAGAATGAGAGTGAGGACAAGCTTTCAGGAATAGAACCCGAGAGTTCATTACTTGAGAGATCAAGTGACAACAATTGTCCCAACTTGGAAATGTTGAAAGGAATGTAACCTCTGATATGGTTTCCGGACAAGTTCAGAACAAGCAAACCGAGCAACTTGGTTAATTCAACAGGAAAATCTCCACTTAGATTGTTTCTAGAGAGGTCCAGGCTAACTACAAGAGAGAGGGTCTTGCTGTATCTTAGAAGTTGGCCTTTCATGTTCACCACCATGTTGTCTTCGTAATGCATGCTGCCACCATCTATCCTCCCATACAATAAATGCTCGAATACATTTTGGACTTGGGTCATTTTTTTGAAATCTCCAAAACGAGCAGGGATAGTTCCGGTCAACTGATTATCTGCCAGGTCCAATACTTGTAGTGAACTTAAATTCGATAGAGTAGATGGAAGCTCACCAAAAAATGCATTTGACCTCAAGCTAAGAATCCTTAGCTTCTCAAAACCTTCTCCAATCCAACGTGGGATTCTTCCTACTAACATGTTGCTCTCAAGATCCAATGTTTCCAAAGTCGACATGTTTAGAAACACTGATGGGATTTGCCCAGAAAGCTTGTTTTCACGTAGGTGCAAAGCTTGAAAGAAACTTGGTTGAGCTAACGTGCTAGGTCAATTCCCAGACAAATTGTTTTCACTAAGGTCAAGTGCCCTAAGCTGAGAACAATTGCCAATGCTGGGGGGAATTGTTCCTGTCAAGTTATTACCTGAGAGATCAATGACTAAAATAGACTGCATGTTGCCTATAGAAGCTGGAATTTTTCCCTTTATTTGGTTCTCAACAAGAGAGAGGATTTTTAATTTTGGAAGGGCAGCACTTATATTTTCCGGAATGGAACCTGAAAATTTGTATTGGATAGATCAAATGATTCGATATGACCACTGGAAGAGGTATAGGCCCTTCGAAAAGGTTATAGCTAAAATCAACAACACCTGCAAAAGTGCCCTTTACCTTAAAGGAACTTGGTAGCTGACCATTTAATTGATTAAAGGAGAAATTGAAGGACTCTAGACCAGGGGAAATTTCCCAAAACCAAGAAGGTACTGAGCCAAAAATGCTAGAATTTGAGAAAGCTAGAAGTTTTATCTTCTTTTGTGATTGAAGCCAACCAGGAAAAGAGGAATTCAAATAGCATGAACTCATGCCAATGAACCTGGTTTGAAATGGAGGGACCCAATTTGAAGCAACATCCAACTTGAAAGAGTTGAAGGATATATCTAAGATTTTCAACTTGGTGTGTTTTAGAAAATGTTTTTCAGTGACTACACCGGTTAAATTGTTGGAATCAACACGAAGTACGGACAACTCAGAAAGTTGTCCTATACTTTTTGGCAAAGTTCCATTCAGTCTATTCCATCCCAGATCAAGTTGTTCAAGATTCTGCAACAAATGTAGAGAATTAAGGATTGGACCATATAACAAGTTATTGTACAGCGTGAGTTCAATGAGATTCTCAAGTTGGCCTAACCATTCAGGCAATCTACCACTCAATTCATTTGAGGAAATATCCAAGTGCTGCAGACTAGTCAATGGCCTGCTAGAAACATAATTTCGCGAAACTTCAAGGGATTCTGGTAAATTTCCTGTTAAACTGTTTGACCCTACTAGAAAAAACTTGAGGTTGTAGAGTTTACCAATTGAACTTGGAATCACACCCTAAATAGCATTGTAAGTAAGATCCAAGTAAGTGAGAGATGTCATATTTCCTATGGAAATAGGAAGTTTCCCGTGTATGTCATTGAAACCCAAGTCAAGGACTTGTATCTTTTCCCATCTTCCTCTTAACAATTGAGAGGTACTTGCTCTTATAAGGATACCATTCGAATTCAGAGACAGAATCTCCAAATTTGGAAGGTCAGCTAAACTGAGTGGAATCCTTCCATGCAAAAGATTATTGCTTAAATCGATTGTTACAAGGCTACTAACATTGGCAAGCCAGTTGGGTACTTTCGAATCAAAAGTGTTAGAACTAAGATCAAGATACCGCAAGCTAGAGAGGTTTCCTAAATTTGGAGGAATTGGACCACTAAACCCTGCATTTGAGAGGTTTAGATATTGCAGATTTTGCAATTTTGATCCGTAGAAAATCGGAATCGAGATGTCATTGAATGTGTTGCAACTTAAGTCCAAGTGTTTCAAGGACTTAAGTTTTGTTAGTGAAGGCCTTATTTCTTCACTAAGGATCCAGAATGCATACCTTTCGGAAGAATCGAGGCCTTCATCATCATCATCATGATCAGAATCATCTGGATTTTCAGCATAGCCTTGAAATTTAGGATATCCAGGTTTTGAGGATGAGGATTATGGAGATCAACATGTGTAACATCTCCCGTACCGTTTTCACAGGTTATTCCCCACCATTGACAACAGTTACTTCCCTTCCACGTCAAAAGCCGCGGGTTCTGATCAGGATCTTCCAGACCATCTTTGAAATCCAGAAGAGCTTCTCGTTCATGCTTCAAGCACCTTGTAATAAAATGATCAGTAGCATCACCATGACCAACAAATTCTCCTATTGTAAGGAAGATCAGAGTAATAATCTGTAACATATTTAATCGAAACATATTCAAACTATTTCTATGCTCAGTTAGTGATGGCCTATAGTAAAATAAATCACATATCAATATATAGACTAACTGAAAAGTAAGGTCGTCCTTTATTAATTATTTTGTTTCTTAGTGGGTTTAACCCTTATTAACCCACTTTTGAAGCGTCAAGCCATGCTTTTAAGTCAATTAGGAAGACACGAAGAAAATTACAATGACTATGGAATTTACTTTACCGGATAATGCGATTATGATGTAATAATTAATTCCTTTGTTTTATTGGCCGATCGAGACGGAGGAGCAACGCAGGGAGAGGACTATTGTAAAAACCCGGAATTTTTGAGGGTAATTTGGGCATTTTACCAATTTTCCGGATAAAATATTATGGGGACTAATTTGCAAAAGTTTTGTTCGG
>JXTB01000029.1:582837-675601 GCA_002914805.1 Parasponia andersonii
ATGGACTGATTTTATAAAAACTAAAACTTTTGACACTTTTCAAATAAATTAAGGAATTTCCCACCAAGTGAAATTCTCCTTTTGCCACTAGCCCGAATTTTGGGTCGTGACAACTATCGCAGCGGAGGCCGAATAAATGCAACCACATTTCATGCATGCAATGCATAACGACAATTTTTCGGAAAACGACTTTTTCGATAAAAACGACAAAAGTACAATAAAACGACAACTTTCAAAGAAAACGATATTTGGATTGTAAAGTCGATGTGATGCATAAAAGCGACATGGCAAACATCACGGACAAGTTAAAAAAAAAAAATTGCAAAGTTGTTCATAATTTATGGCTTCAAATTTTAGTTATTCTAAATTCAACCCCTAAATTTAAAGCTTGTCAAATTATTACTTCGAATATTTATGTTTTATTGCCCTAGCATGTGTTTTTTCGTCTCATTTTTGTCATTTGCAATATAGATAAGTGCGAAAAGTAGAAAATGAATAGAAAGACTTAAACGTATTTTACAGGTTATGTGTATTAAACGTTAATTCCATTCCATCTAATTAATGACAAGTAAATCTCATTTCTCAATTAGTGGGCTTGATTACCAACTTTTTTGAAGTCTCAATACTTTTCTTAGTAAATTAGGAAATGGCAAGGACGATCGTGACAATGATAATGGAATCTACTTTATTTGATAATGCGATTTTGGTGCAACACTGACTTTTTTTTTACTTTTATTAATTCTTTAAACGATTTCCTGAATCATGACTCATTAGTACTCGGTAGCATTTGGAATTTGGTCATCATGTTCACTTTGCTTTGTTGCCCGAGACTGAGCGATTAACTGATCAACTTAATTAGATAGTATGCAGCGACATCTCATGGCGGACGCCGAGTAAATGCAGCCAGATCTCATGCTTATAATGTAAAACGGCAGTATTTCAATAAAACGACAACTTATTCAGTATTTAACTAAAACGAAAATTTTCCAAAAACGACATGTTGCAAATATTGGGATTTGTACAATCGACGAGATATGTAACCGTAGCCAAATTACGGACAAGCCGAATGAAAAAAAAAAAAGAAAAAAAAAAGAAGTTGTTTATACTTCAGGGCTTCAAATTATTGAGTCATTCTTAATTATCGAGTAAAATAAGGACTGTTGTCGGGTAGCTGGGACTTGTCCAAGATTAATCGGATTTTCCTTCCCATTGATAGAGAAGTGATTTTCTCTATTATGTTGAGCATTTCGGCCAAAGAAGATCATCTCATTTGGCATTTCCATTCTTCTGGATCTTAGATCATCTCATTTGGCATTTCCATTCTTCTGGATCTTACTCTATGAAAAGCAGATATCACCTTCTTCTAAATGATCAGATCTACCAGGTAGGATCGAGCTCCTCTATCATGTTCAATTGGTGGAGAACGTTACGGGAACTATTTGTAGCCCCTAAGATTCGTATTTTCATTTGGAGGGTTCTTCACTATGCACTACCTAGTTGTAATAATCTAATCCAAAGGAAGGTGGATATTAATCCGAAGTGTACTCGATGCTTGACCTCCTATGAGGATTTATCTCATGCTTTGTTTCATTGTCCGCATAGTAAGAATGTATGGAAGCTAGCAAACTTTTGGGGGTAATTAAATCCTTAGCTGCATGTCAAACTCAAGATGTGTTATTAGGAATTTTTTGGAGTTTGGATTAGGCTGGTTTTGAGCATTTTGTTGTCATTCTTTGGAGTATTTGGTTCGAGCGTAACTGGGTTTTGCTAGGGCAGAATTGTAGAGATCCTTCCCTTGTTCTCGAATCAGCAACTCAAACTTTCTTTAATTATCAAAGAGTAGGAAGAGTTGACGAGCGTATGCATGCTACTCCTTCCCCAAGACATTGGAAGCTTCCGAGTGTAGGCCGAGTGAAGATAAACACTTATGTGGCTGTGAGATCATGTGAAGATTATGTGGATCTTGATAGTGTCCTTAGAGATAATCTAGGGAGTGTCTGTGCTTGTTTTGCTGTCCAGTATAACGGTTGTTTATCGGTTGAGAATAGTGAATTATTAGCGATTCGGGAGGGGATGTTATTTGCTGCCTGTTATGGTTTGGTTATGAATGAAGTGGAGTGAGATGCTTTAAGGGTAGTGTAATGTCTTAATAGGATGAATCCCTCGGCCAAAAATGCCTTGTTAGTCTAGGATGTCCAAACCTTATTGGTTAATGCTGGTTGTGGTACTTGTCACTATATCCATCGTAAAGGGAATTCGGTTACTCATTCGCTAGCTAGTTTCGCTTTTTCTGTTTCCAGTTCGTTCTATTTACTGGTTTGATTGTATTCTCTTATTTGTTTATCATTCTGTCATGTTTGATTTGAGTGAATAAAATTTCTTTGCCTAAATTTGCGGGCGGCTTGCTTCAATATATATATATATATATAGACTGCTGAATAAAAGGCAAATAGTCCACAACATAAGTTTGAAGAAAAGAAAATGAAAAAAGGAAAAATTAACATCGGTTGAATAAAATGGTAATTAAGTTCAATATAAAGCACAAAAAGGATTACGAGTGTAAATTTCTCTGACTAAACATATTTTGTTTTCGTATCGATTTTGTAATTTAAAATTTAGAAAAAGTGCAAAAAGCGAAAAAAAAAAAGAAAAAGAAAAAAAGGAAGGTATAGAAAGAAAATTCACTAACTTA
Source organism: Parasponia andersonii (assembly GCA_002914805.1). Classification (NCBI taxonomy): domain Eukaryota; kingdom Viridiplantae; phylum Streptophyta; class Magnoliopsida; order Rosales; family Cannabaceae; genus Trema; species Trema andersonii. The sequence goes on from JXTB01000029.1 coordinate 585,530, forward strand.
TTTTAAACGACAGCTGTATTTAAAGGACATTCATTTCCATTTGATTTAGCATAATAGTAAAATGCGTGGTAATTAAGTACTTCACTAAGGATTAATACCGCGTAACATTTATAGACCATGATATTAATCTTTCTAAAAAGTTGACCACAAAGCCAAAGTAAGGACTAGTGGCCAAACAAGAGAAAAGGAACAACAAAACCAGCTGCACGCGTCAATACTTAAAAAGTTATGAAGAAATTACAGAGAGGATCATCACATTAATTAAAACGGTTTCTACTTTATCTGGTAATGCGATTTTGGTGCAACATGCACTTATTTGGAATAGTCCTTGGCATTTGGAATTTCGTCATCAAGTTAACATTGTTTTGTTCATGATAATCAGGAATAGTCCTTATTTATTATTGTTATTAATTCTTTAAACGACTTCATGATAATCAGGAATAGTCCTTGGCATTTGGAATTTCGTCATCAAGTTAACATTGTTTTGTTCTTCGAGACAGAACGATTAAATCAGTATGTTTACTTCTCCAATAGGTTATATCATAATGCTGTAGGAGAAAGTTTGAAAAAACCAAATACATATGGTTGACTGAAACCACCTTCTCCTGAGTGATGATTTAGTTCTATTACAATATATAATGCTGCTGTGTATGGAGCCTCAGTACATGGAGTCTAACAGCACAATCACCTTGAATTATTACCCAGTTCATTAATTAATTTCTCTGTCTACTTCATGATATCATTACACTTGGTAAGTAACAACCTCTTGAAAATAAATTTCAGAGCACAGATAAGAATGTTACGTACTGAACTGACGCTTTGATTTGCAGCTTTTAAATAAATAAGATGTAAGTTTATTGTTTATTGATATTTGATAGTGGGCTTTCACGTGGGTGTAGGTGTGTTCAGATGAGGTGGAAATAATGTGATATGTGTTGTCAAAATAAGGTGGGATATGTTCGTGACAGGAGAAGATAATTTGTTTTAGAAAGGTAAGGGCACCACTAAAAATGTGTACTATCACTGTGTGTGTACGGAAGTGCCGTGATAATTGATTAACTATCACGGTGCTTAACAAGTGCCGTAATAAATGGAAAAATACTACGGTGCCTAAAAAGTGCCGTAGTATAGAATCTTTAACGGCATCTAATGGGCACCATTGAATATAACTTTCACGGCGCTTATAAGGCGCTGTGATACACATGTACCACGGCACTTTTTAGGCACCGTGGTATTTAACTTTTACGGTGCCCATTAGGCGCCGTGATATACTTTTCACGGTGCCCATATAGCGCCGAGGTAGGGGCCCTATATAAAGGACCCAAAAAAACGAGACTATGTCATTTTTCCCTCTTACTTTTCTCACCCTTTTCCCTCTTCACTTCCAGCCGCGGCCAGTGCTCTTCCACCATTTTCACCATTTTTTCTGGTAAACAAGGTATGTTTAAGCTTTTGAACTCGTTTTTATCACTAAAATTAGATTACTCATTGTCTTAACCATGATTTTGACCAATTATTTTGTAGAAATTTCATGTTTTAGGTTATATTTGAAAGAGTTTATATTTGTTTATACTTAACGAGTATCTGGTCTCTGCCTTTCAATTATGTGTTCCGGAGCTTGAGAAATTATAAATTGCTAATGAAATTAACACCCTTTTAACTAAAGATGACTTTATTTGATGGCATCATTTGAATATAACTGTTGAGTGTTGGTGTCGTGTGAAAGGGACTTTACATACATTGCATTTTAGGGATTATAGTTTGATATAAATGTAGATATTTCTGGCTACTCCAAGTCTCCAAATATGATGTTTTTGATTTTTTTTTTCCTCTTTCTTCCTGAAAGTACGATGGTTTGACATGTTGGGAAGCCTTTTTTAAGTAGGAATACTGTTCAAAAAAACCACTAAATCGTGAAAATCGTCTAATTCAGTTCAAACCGTCCAATTCATGTTAGGTTATGCTTTTTAATTTCCATCTTTAGTGTCAATTAAACCAAATTTATGCAATTTTAATTAAATATTGTGTAGTTTTTTAGAAATTTACATATTCAATATTTAATTTAAAGTATTATGGATTATAGATGTTTAATTTAATTTATCATTTTAATTTACGTATAGGTTTTAGTAGAAGTTAGAGTACTGAGATTACTTGTGAATTAGCAAACTGAGTAAACTGAGATATGTTTTCTCAAATTTTTTTCTTTTATTGACTTATACATGTCACTTTCACATTGGTTTTATCTTATTATTTTGGAAAATTTAAACTAGATGAGATTTGATATCATATAGGAAATTGTATGTTGTGGTGATATGATGATGTTATAATTGTGTGGGATTGGTTGAGTTTTTTATTTGTGTTGATATTATTTTGTCATACGTTATATTTGATTGATTGACAAATTGTTTGTAACAAATGAGACTATTTAAGAATAAATTAAGTTCTGAATTTGGTAGTACTTAGAAATATAAGAATAATTTGAAATGAGTGTTAATTTATAATTGGTGCTTTAGTTATTCAATTGGTTAATGCTACAAATAGGAGAGATTATGTACAATTTTTTATAGTACTCAATTGAATTAGTTAGTTTTTTATATCAGTTATTTATTTTTTAATTTTTTTTTCTATTGTGCTTAGAATGGATAAGGAATAGATATTGGCGGATAGACTATCGACTAAATATAGAAAGGGAGTTGATAGCTTTTTGGAGTTTGCTATTGAAAATATCAAAGATTCCAATTTAATTCCATGTCCGTGTATTAAATATGGAAATTTGTAAAAGATAGGTGTTAAAAAGATAAAAGAACACTTATATTTCAATGGAATATATCAAAGTTATAAACAATAGATTTGGCATGGTGAAAAAGTTCTAATTACTGGATGTTCGTCAAAGAAGAGTATAAGATATGATTATGAGTTAGATTTAAATGATGATCTTTTTGAAATGATTGATGATGCACATTATGAAACAGATGTAGATCCTATTAAGTTTCAATCATTGCTTAATGATGCTGAGAAACTGATCTATCCGGGTTGTACGAAATTTACAAAATTGTCTACATTATTGAAATTGTATAATTTGAAAGCAAGACATGGATGGAGTGATAAGAGTTTTTCAGACTTGTTAGCTTTACTACGAGAGATATTGCCAAATAGTAATGAGATGTCATCTTCCTTTCATGAGGCTAAAAAGACTTTATGCTCATTGGGTATGCAATATGTGAAAATTTACGCTTGCCCAAATAATTGTATTTTATATCGAAAGAAATTTAAAGATGTAATTTGTTGTCCAGTATGTGGTGAGCCTAGGTGGCAACAGAATAAGAATTCTAAAAAGGTAAAAGTTGGAACCCCTGCTAAGGTTTTGTGGTATATTCCTCTAATTCCTCGTTTTACCTGTCTATTCCGAAATCGTGAGTATGCTAAAGATCTAATATGGCATGCGAATGAGAAGATAGAAAATGGTAAACTTCGACATCCAGCCGATTCACCAGCTTGGAAAAAACTAGATTACAAATAGCCTTCTTTTGGAAGTGATCCAAGGAATCTTCGTCTTGGTCTATCTGTGGATGGTATTAATCCTCATACAACTCTAAGTAATAAATACAGTTGTTGGCCTGTAATGCTTGCAATCTATAATCTTCCTCCATGACTATGTATGAAAAGAAAGTTTACACTTCTTACAATATTAATATCAGGACCTACACAACCTGGTAATGACATTGATGTATCTTTAGTTCCGCTGATTGATGAATTGAACAGTTTGTGGAATGATAGTGTGAAAGCCTATAATGCGTATAAGAATGAAGATTTTACTCTTAAGGCTGTGTTACTATGGACAATCAATGACTTCCCTGCATATGAGAATTTGTCTGGATTTTTCACTAAAGGATATAAAGTATGTCCTATTTGTGATGAGAAAACAAGTTGTCAATTCTTAAAACATGCTAGAAAATTGAGTTATATGGGCATAGAAGATTTTTACCTCGCAAACATGTATATAGAAATTGGAAAAAAATATTTAATGATTCTCAAGAATTTGAATTAGCACACAACCTTTAACTGGGACAGAGATACTAGAAACAGTCTCTAAGCTCGAATTTAGGCTTGGAAAGGTTAAAATAAGTGACATTAGTAAGAAAAGAAAAAGACGCAGTAATGTGAAGGTTCTAAAAACCCCAAAGAGTTGTTGGAAGAAGAAATCTATATTCTTTGAGTTGGAGTATTGGCAATATTTACTTCTGAGACATAACTTAGATGTCATGCATATTGAGAAGAACATATGTGATAGTATAACTAGAACTTTATTAAATATTCCAGGGAAGAATAAAGATAGTATTGGTGCCCGCATGGATCTTGTTGACATGGGTGTTCGAAAAGAGTTAGCTCCTAAAGTGGGGGAGAAGTGAACATATTTACCCCCTGCTTGCTTCACATTGAAAAAGGAAAAAAAATATCAATTGTATCAATCTTTATTTAATGTGAAAGTTCCTGAAGGCTATTCTTCTAATATTAGAACATTAGTGGATATGAACAATTTGAAACTAGTTGAACTTAAATCTCATGATTGTCATACACTAATATAACATCTGCTACCTATAGCGATCAGGTTCGTATTACCTAAAAATGTTCGATATACAATCACCAAATTATGCTTATTTTTTAATAGAATTTGTTCTAAGGTGGTCGATGTATCCAAGTTAGACGAACTACAACGTAAACTTGTTGTAATATTGTGCATGTTGGAGTAGTTTTTCCTCCTAATTTTTTTGATATAATGATACATCTTACTGTACATTTGGTTAGAGAAGTGAAGTTATGTGGTCCTGTTTATTTGAGATGGATGTATCTATTTGAGAGATACATGAAAATTCTAAAGGATATATTAGAAATCGAAGCCAACCAGAAGGATGCATTGTAGAGTGTTATATCGCAGAAAAAGCTGTTGAGTTTTGTTTTGAGTATTTGGTAAATGTAGAAGCTATCGGAATACCCGCATCTTCAAATATTAATAAAAGTGTAAGTGGTGGTGTCGTGTGTACAGTTAAACGAGAACAACTAGACCAAGCATATCGTACTATGTTATAAAATATAGCTGAAGTCCAACCTTTCATCGAGTAAGTTTTATGTTGAATTAGATTTGTATTGATTGAATGTTAAATTCTTTAATAATAATGGTTTACTTTGGGGATGATTTGTTAAAGAGAGCATATAAATCGGATCAAAATACAATTCTCAATGAAATCAAAAAGAGAGAAGTGGATCCATGATGAACATCATCGAACTTTTATTAGTTGGTTTCATGAACGGGTAATTCCAATTAGTTGTTACAATTAATAGTCTGATTTCATTTTTTCCCTATTTTAGAGTATGAGTACTAATATGTTGGATTTTCTAATTATTAATTTTGCATTTTGGATAGATTGTAGTTGAAATGAACAAGGCAACACATAATCTATCTGATACATTGAAATGGATATCACATGGACCATCATTGGATGTAATTAAGTATAATGCTTATCAAGTTAACAGTGCTCATTTTTGCACAAGAGACCGCGACAACATAAGAATAATTCAAGATAGTGGGGTAAGTATTGTTGCAAAAACCATACAATTTTCAAGTTCGAAGAATAAAAACCCAATAGAGAGTGATATGGTATACTATGACATTATCGAGGAAATTTGGGAACTTGATTTTTCAAGTTCGAAGAATAAAAACCCAATAGAGAGTGATATGGTATACTATGACATTATCGAGGAAATTTGGGAACTTAATTTTGTCACATTTCGGTTCCTGGTATTTATGTGTCAATGGATAGAGAGTAACCATGGAGTTAGAGAAGATGAGTTAGGCTTCACTTTAATTTATTTAAACCGAATAAGTCACAAGAATGATCCATTTATATTGGCAACACAAGCAAAACAAGTATTTTACGTCAATGATCCACTTGATGCTCGATGGTTGATTGTTTTTGCAACAAAACCAAAAGAATATCAAAATTTAGGAGTTGAAGATGAGAACAAAATCTTGTTGCTCATGAAATATTCTCAAAAGGAGTTTCGGTGGAAGCTTTTATAGAAGACGTTAATGAAGGTGATGTTACATGTTTACGAGATGATGGCGAAGGTATTTAGATTGATAATCAAATAAAGAAACCAATGAGCTACAAATTAAATAAGTTATATATTTTAGTTTCATTTTTATATATTTATGGATTGATGTTTTATTTTTTTAAATATATTATCTCTTATGTTTACATGCTTATTATTTTCTATCTTAATTTTTGATCTACGTTTGTGGTTTTATTATTTAACATGTAATTATTGACAGGGAAAATGAAGGTCCAGATGATGTTTATCAATTTACACCATCACAAAGTAGTCAAGGAGAAAGAAAACACAAAAAGAAACCAAGAAGAACGACTCAAATAAAGGAGTTGATTATAAAAAGAAGTGATAAAAAAAAAGAAATTTTCGTGTACAATGAATGGGGACAACCAATTGGGGATGAAGGTAAACATTTGACGAGCTTTTGTGGCTTTATGGTTCGTCGCAAGATCCTAATAAACATTGATAACTGGACGCTTGTACCAACGGACCTAAAAGATGAGCTCTGGCATATAATATTGGTATGAATATGAAAATTTTTATTTCATATTTATTAGAATATATATTTGGTATTAACATTATTTCTTTTACATTGTAGGAAACATTTGTATTAGACTACAAAGCAAAAAAAATAACTTTAAAAAGTTGTGAGAAAAAGTGGAGAGATTTTAAGTCTAGGATTATAACTGAACTGATTTATGAGTATAGACATACTTGTCCAGAGTTATTAGAGTACCCTCCAGCATCATATGCACCGTAGATTGAACCTCAAGTTTTGGATGAGTTTGTTAAGAAAAGATTAAGTGCAGAATGTGAGGAAGCTAGGAAAGTACAACAGGGAATAGCAATGCAAAATAAATATCCACATCGTATGTCTCGCTTGGGTTATGCTGGATTAGAAGCTAAGATTGAAAAAGACGAAGGCCGATGTGGTATTGATAGATCTGAGCTATGGAGTAGAGGACGTGTATCTAAAAAAGGAGGCCATACTGAGGAAATCAAAGCAGTAGTTGATAGAATTGTAAGTTACTTATTACAACATATTGATTATATTAATTTGTAATTTTGTTAAAAGTATAGCATAGTCTAATGTTCAATTCTGTACATGTTTTGTAGGAAGATTATAATCAACAATTCCAAGAGGGAAATGTCGAGATAGACGGTTCTAATGATATCTTAACAATGGCTTTAGGCACTCCTGAATATTCTGGACGTGTACGGGGAACGGGATTTCACGTTAGCCACAGACAATATTTTCATCAACTGCTCCAACAAAGAAGCAATAATCATTTGATTTGAAACAATGGCAAGATGAACAAATACGCAAGATGCAACAAATACTTAAAGAACAAGAAGAACGGTTCAAAGCAGAAATTACTAAGATTCAAGTAGGACAACAAAGTAATGTTGGTGATTCTAATACAACTCCTTCATGGCCAGAAGTTTAAAGGGAAGAAGTGCAACCACAAGAGATACATGTAAATCCAATGGTGGCTGTAGGAACATCTTCACGACTCAAAAAAGTATGTTTATATGAGTTTCTTTCTTAACATATTGATTAATTACTTGTATTTATAAATTGTGTTTGATTTTCTATATTGTAGAACCGACCATTCAAGCTTGCAGTGGGGTCTCGTGATAACATAGTTGCTTTAGGACATATACAAGAGTCAACCTCATCAACTATTATTCACGGCAGAAAATTGGGGGAGAATAATTTTCGTGTATCAGTAGAGGTTATTCTTGATGCTATAGCCCTAATTCCTATTCCAAATCCAGATGATGATACAAGGTTGGTAGGTGACACACTTGGATCGCATCTTGCATGGCCTCAGATACTTGTCATCTTTGAAGATAATTTAGTATGCAGACCCATTTTCCAAATAAATTCATCATTTATTGAATTCCAATGTGAATTATTAACTTGTTTGTTAACATTTCATCATTTATTTGGATTTTAGGAGTTTAATGATATAAATATGTATCAAACGGGAAAGAATAAATCTTCACAACCACAGCCGCCTCAAACATAAGAAAGAGAACGTCCACAAAGAAATAAAGCGGAATCTGTTACACAAATACAGTTTAAATTTGTTGATGGTGCACCAGCTTCTATAAAATTACTATTGAATACCATTCAAGGAGTAGATGAAGATGTTGTTGTTAATGTTCCCTTTGACGAAGAAGTATTTGGAGAAGCTTTTTATTTGCCCGTATTCAAAGAAAACATAATTGAGTTTTGCACGTTACAAAAGATAAGGGCCGTGCCTATTACATTATACATGAGGTAAGAAGTTTATTTTTTTAATATATATAGAACTTCATATATATACATGTATCTATAGTTGGCAATTATATAATACAATACTTAATTCACATTGCATTTTGTACTTGTAGGCATTTACATCATTTAGTGACCCAATATGGCTATCAAGCTAGGTATATGTTCATGGATCCTAGTGTAGTTGCTACAAAAGGTGGTCCACATGAGGATCGTGCTATAAGTTTAGCAACCCAAATATTATCCATGGAGAATGAACATCAATTTCTAATTATACCTTATAATCATGGGTAAGATTTTAAACTTAACAAATTATCATATGATCAACTACTTCCTATATGAAGTTAATTGTTACATATTAATCATTTTTATCATCAATTTTACGAGTAGGGACTATTGGATATTGCTTATCATTTATTCTCTTCAAGATTATGCATGGTTTCTAGATCCTCTCGGCTTAGCTCTCCATGAGGAAATTAGTTTAATAATGATCGAGTAAGTTCTCTAATAGTTATTTTGTTATAGTTTAGTTTCTTATGATATTTTTACTTATGGTTGTTATTGCTATCCTTTTATAATTGTGTTTGTGTATTTCCAATTCAAAGTGCATTCAAGATATATAATGTAGAAAAAGGGAAGAAAGGAAGATCAAATGGTCCAATTTATAAGTTAATAAATGTACTAAATTTAAATTAATAACACTTGTTAAGTGAAAGATTAATTAAAATTACTTATGTTTACTTTATGCTTATGTATAGTGCCCAATACAACCGACAAATATTGAGTGCAGATTCTACATATGTAAATTTATGAGAGAAGTCATTGAACAAGTCAATGTTAAATCATTTATCACAATGGTATGTAACCATATGTTTTATTAATTCTATTCTAATTTATAATTCGATTGATAACTTTTTAATAAATAAAGTATTTGAATTTGTAGTTTAATGGACAAAATTTCTATACAAAGGATGATATCAATGAACTTCTTAAAGAGTGGGTCGAAGAACTAAAACAATTTCTCATTTGAGGTTCTTAATCTTTGTTTATTTATGGCATATATAGTTTTTGATGATCATGTTAGTTTAGCTTAGAAAACTAATGTATATATAGACTATATGGATTATTATGTTAATTTAATATTACTATGTAAATATATATTTATACTCCATTTTATTTCAAATATTTGGTATATGTAATGAATTTGGATTATATTTATAAAATTTCAGGGGATAGTATAGACAAATACGTTACAAATACCCTATAGAAATTATCTACTAAGACGCTTAATAGACGCCGTGAAAGGCATCTTCCGTGACGCTTGTTAAGCGCCTTGGTATAAATATACCAAGGCGCTTAACATGCGCCGTGGAAAATGTCTTTTACAGCGCCTATTAGGCGTCTTGGTAGACATCTTCCACGGCGCTTTATAGGCGCCGTGGAAGATGTATTTCACGGCGCCTAATAGGCGCTTTGATAGACCTTCCACGGCGCCTTATAAGTACCTTTGTAGTCAAGTCCTATCACGACACCTGAAACCAAGACGCTTTTGTGGGCACTGTAAAAGGCTTTTCAAGACACTTATAAAGCGCATTTAAAGACATTTTTTGTTGTAGTAGAGGCGTAACGGAATGTATAGGAAAGTAATATGTTGCATTGGGCACTTAGTTTTTTATATAAAAACAAATTGAAACAAGTGGGAGTAGGTAGAGACTTTAAAGGGAACGACTATATAGAACTGATTAGTTTCTATTGTTATTCACAATGCTTCGTACAACGCATATATATATATATATATATGGAGGCAGATAGAGTCGATTGTTTCACCGACATTCCTAAATATCTGAATCATTGTTTATTTTATTTATTTATAGCTTTTGGTTGGCTACGACTCTCCACCACTCTCCAGAGAATTCCTTGTAGATATCTATAGCTAAAGATTATTTTATTTTTCTAGAATACTCTAGTTTACAATTAAGACTTATAAAATAATCTATATCATTTGTTTAGGTGCTAGACGTCTTTCGTAGAGTGTGGAAATGAGCATTATTATTTTATCATAAGATTTTGAACCAATACAGCCGAACAATACAAATGCTTTTGAGTATAGCTGTGAGTGGCACCTTTTAGAATATCAAGAAACCCTTCTCTTTCAGGCTTTCTACAGTGTCTCTTAGGTTCACTATTAAAGGTTTGAAGTTAAATCCAAATTTGTTACTTGGAATTCCTTGGCTGGAAAGGCTTGTCAGCTTCACATCTGCCAGACAATGGAAAAGACTCTTAATCCTCCAAGAATTTTATCATAAATAAGCTCATTGCAAATATTTACCGGCTATACAAGAATTGATGCAAAATAAAAAAAATAAAATAAGAATTCTATGCATTTATAGTGATTGGAATAAAAGAGAAACAAATGAAGCTTAAAAATGGCATTGAATAGCTTCAAAATGGTATCTTACTTTTCATGAGCCCTAAAAGCAGGGTAGAGCTCTTGTACAATCTTCAAAGGCTCAGAAATGTGTACAAGATTTCAAGCTAGACAATCCCTTCCACGCAAGCTGTGGCTACTTCAAATGCTTGAATATGTGCACAATTAGAACCATCTCTAACATTAATAAATCTTCAAACTTTATGGGGAAACATTTGAGGTCCTGCAGTAAAGAAAAGAAGAATCTCAAGGCCCTGAATTTACAGAACTTGACAAAAAAACCATGTGGACCTCTATTTAATAATAGATTTGTTATTGAATTTGTTATGACTAAAAATTTATAAATTAGTAGTGTGGACTGGATTATGTACTGAGACAGCTACTGTTGTAAGAAAAATTAGTTGCTAAACTATATAGTGTGTGTTCGATTCACGGTAGCATTCACACTTCGACGAAGAGTTGGTTGCAATAGAAGAGCAATTACAACACCTGGATTTATAGTGACCAAATCAATCCCATTTCCTTTGGCAAATTTTCAAGTGGCCTCTATTACGTCCAACACCCACTTGTTAGTCACAACATGTGGTCAAAATAATGTAATTATTTTTATTATCAAAATATGTAATTACAACAATAGCCAGAACTTAGATACACTCTTGACAAAGACGCAATTAATACTTCTGCAACTATTATTTCGGACACTATTATACAACCCACTAAGCACCTAATCCTACTCACAATCACTCATTAGTTTAATGGCACACCATATCTCACGTTCACACACAGTTCATTCATTTCTGTCTTTTTCTATCCATACCATATCACCTGCGGGACCCAAGTCCCTTTATATAAGCATTTAAAGTTGGTCAATGCAATACTAGAAACTTCTAGTACATTGACTTCATACATGCCGACTTTCCTATCCTAGAAAATTCTGCTGCCTTTAACTGACTATGGCAACTTGCATGAACTTCTATATGTTACTCTAGAGAATTTCTATTATGTATCAGCCACATGCATGCCGACTTTGCAGGAGATTTTATTGAAGTTTCTACACTTTTCTTAATATATATATATATATATATATACATATAAAATAAAATAAAATAAAAAACTGTAGAAAACTTTACTAGAGTCGGTGATGACTTTCAACAGCCTCCTCAGCTAGAGTTTTTGAAATTGCATACCAGTTCTGGAAAAATAAAAACATATGACTAACTAAAATTGAAACAAGACACATACATATTGGTCGACAATAACATCGTGACTCATAAACCAGAAAAAAATGATGGCAGTAACTAGAAGATTATTAAAAAAGATGTAATAAGTTCAAGAACTCAAGAACAAGCAAACCTTCGAATTCTCACAAAAGACAGTTTCTGAAACCATGTCTCATCGACAACGACATCAGGGGTTAGAGGTTTTCCATTGGATAACTATGGTCGTTGAAGATGTTATAACCACTCTTTATAGGATGAACTTTGCACATGACCTGAGAACGCTAAGTGTCACCTTCACCGAAGGTTTTCCAACTATTTCTTCCTGAAATATTTCTAACTCAAGAACCATTGAAGGTTTTCCATATGAAGCCTTGCAAGATGCACTTTTCCATCGTTTGCAGGAAAACCTGTGAAGAGCACTTATCTTAGTAGTCAAGTATATAGGAATATGTTTTGGATCAGTGGCTGAAATAATGTTCAAAAATAACAACTATAATATAACCAATTAAATTGCTTATAGAATGAGATTATGGGATTTATAACTTCATTTTTGGTAAAAAAGTAAACAAAAACCAGAATTTGAAAGTGAATATTTTTTCTTCAGAAGAAAAAGAGTTCTAAATATGAACAATGTTAAAACGGAAGAGATAAAAAGGCTAACTTGTCACGAACAGAGGCTTTGAGAGTGTATCCACGTTGTAGTGAGATCTTCACCAGCCATGATGCTATGTAACCTGAACCTCCTGTCACAATACCAATTCGCCTACTCCGCTTATTCTCTCTCTCATAAGAAAACAATCACTACAAGTTAGAGTGACAACCCAAAAGAAATGAAATCACAGAGAAATGACTTGTCGTACAAACACAGCGTCCTAGAAAACGATCTTCACTAAAAAAGAGAAGTATAAGCTATAAATTTGAAAGAGACGCGAGGGAAAAGAGAAGAACATTAAATAATATGACGTATCATTGTCAATAATGTCATCACAGAAAACATGAGTAGTTGAATTATTAGAAAGTAAGCGGGAAAAACATATTTCTCTTACTTGTGCCATAAATTTCTTATCAGTTCATGGATAAAAGAAATTACAACATCGATGCAATGACTTATACAAGCGTAGCATTGCTAATGCCATTATTTTATTAGTAGTAACACATTACATCATTTCATAAATTTTTCTTCCAATAACGCTTCACAAGCCATGATAGATGGTATACACGATCTTCCTTGCTGCCTTCGTCCTTTCTCTCTATCTAGTAAAAGAATAAAATCATCAACCAACATCAAATCGGAAACACAATTAGAAAAGAAAATAAAAAATAAAAAAACCCTTCGCTGTTTAGCTTGGGATCGATGCCTTGAAAGAAAAACAACAAAACAAAATGTCGGCAACTAGTAAGCAAACCTCATTTAAACAGCATTATTGTGGCGACGTCTCCTAGACCTTATATGTCTCACTGTTTTGTATTTGAGAAACCACAACATTTCCGCAACCTTGTCCACCAAACCAAAGTAGGCATTGCTCCACGATTTTCTAGCCGCCATCACGAGGAAAGGAACAATAAGTCCAGCCGCAAATCCCAGTCCAACACTCAAATAAAACCAATTATCTATGAAGCTGTCCTTTAAAAACCACTCCCGGTTTGAATCCTCATGATCACATCTTACATCAAGTGGACCTCCACAAAGTCCCGGGTTTCCGTCGAAAGAGGAAGCGTCAAAAGTTGTGAGTTGACCTATATAAGGAATCATTCCAGAGAAGCCGTTGTTTGACAAATTGAGATGCTCCAGGAATGAAAGTGATGCCAAACTTCTAGGAATAGGACCAGAAAGCCTATTCCCTGATAGATCAAGCGATAACAGTTGTCCCAACTTTGAAATGCTGACGGGAATGTGACCACTAATATAGTTTCCGGACAAGTCGAGAACCACTAAACCGAGCAACTTAGTTAATTCTACAGGAAAATCTCCACTTAGATTGTTTCCGGAGAGGTCGAGGCTGATTACAAGAGATAGTGTCCTTGTGTATGGTAGAGGTTGGCCTTTCATATTCACCACAATGTTCTCTTCGTAATGCTTGTTTCTAAATTTCCCATACAATAGGTACTTTAACACGTTCTGGACTTGGGTCATACCTCTGAAATCTCCAAAAGTAGAAGGAACAGTACCGTTCAATTGATTATCTGCCACGTCTAGTACATGTAGTGAACTTAAATTTGATAGAGTGGATGGAAGCTCTCCAGAAAATTCATTTGACCTCAAGCTAAGAATTCTTAGATTATCAAAAGACCCTTCTCCTATCCACCGTGGAATTCTTCCTAGTAACCTATTGCTCTCAAGATCAAGTGTTTCCAAAGTTGACATGTTCTGAAACCATGAGGGGATTTGTCCGAAAAGCATATTTTCACTTAGGTGCAGTGTTTGAAGATGATGTAGTTGACCCAACATGCTAGGAATGGTTCCAGACAAATTGTTTTTACTTAGGTCAAGTGCATGAAGGGAAGTATTATTCCCAATGTTTGGGGGAATAGTTCCTATCAAGTTATTACTCGAAAGATCCATGACTTCAAGAGCCCTGCAGCCAATAGAAGCTGGAATTTCTCCTTCTATTTGGTTGTCAGCAAGAGAGAGAAATATCAAGTTTGGAAGAGAGTCACTTAAATTTTTTGGAATAGAACCTGAAAATTTGTTGAGAGACAGATCAAGTATATGCAAGTTTTTACCAACTGGAAGAGTTAAGGGCCCTTCAAAGAGGTTGTGGCTAAAATCAACAATATGACAGGTCTCGTTTACTTCAAATGTACTCGGTATCTGACCTTCTAATTTATTAAAGGAGATATTTAAAAATTTTAGACTTGGGGAACTTTTCCAAAACCAGTAAGGTATAGAGCCAGAAACGCTATCATTCGAGAAATCTAAATATTCAATCCTCTTTTGTGATTTAAGCCAAGCAGGAAAAGAGAAACCTAAACAGCATGAAATCATGTCGAGGATCCTGATTTGAAATGGTGGTACCCAATTTGAACCCATATCTAATTTGAAAGAGTTTAAAGATAGATCTAGGACTTCCAACTCGGTGTGCTTTAGAAAATGTGTCTCATTGACTATACCGGTTAAATGGTTGGAGCGTACACAAAGGAAAGATAAGGAAGAAAGTTGCCCTATACTTATTGGCAGAGTCCCATTTAGTCTATTCCAACTCACATCAAATGTTTTAAGATCCTGCAACAGATGTAACGAATCTGGGATTGGACCACTTAACGAGTTATTGGATAGAACAAGTTCAATGAGATTCTCAAGCTGGCCTAACCATTTAGGTATTCTACCACTCAGTTGATTGTTGGACAAATCCAAGTATTGCAGACTGGTCAGTGGACTCCTAGAAACACAATTTCGTGTCTCCTCAAGGGATTCAGGTAAACTTCCCGTTAAATTATTGCCTGATAGGGAAAGAAACTTTAGGTTGCAAAGCTTGCCAATAGAGCTTGGAATCCCACCTTGGACATCATTATAAGACAGATCTAAGTAAGTGAGAGATATACTCATATTTCTAAGGGAAGTAGGAAGTTTCCCATGTATTCTATTGGAACCCAAATCAAGGATTCGTATCTTTTCCCATCTTCCCCTTAGCAATTGAAAGCTACTTGCATCAAGGCTATTACTATTTAGACGTAAAATCTCCAAATTTGGAAGGTCAGCTAAACCAAGTGGAATCCTTCCGTACAAACCACAAGAGGCCATATTGATTGTTGCAAGGCTACTAACATTGACAAGCCAATCAGGTACTTTTGAAAGGATAAAGTTACCACTAAGATCAAGATACTGCAATCTGGAGAGATTTCCTAAACTAGAAGGAAATTCACCGGTGAACTCTGCATACGAGAGGTTTAGATATTGCAAATTCTGCAATGATCCAAAGAACTCAGGAATTGGAGCAAGAAAGAATCTGTTGCAACTTAAGTCCATGTATTTTAACGACTTGAGTGGCTTTTTTTCCACACTCAGTTCCCAGAATCCATACCTGTTGGAATAATCGCCATCTAGTAGTTCGAGATTGAGGTTATGGAGATCAACATGGGTAACAGCTCCAGTACCCTTTTGACAGCGTATTCCCCACCATTGACAACAGTTACTTCCTCTCCAAGTCGAAAGCAACGAATCAGAATCATTGAGGCCGTTTTTGAAGTCGAGAAGAGCCTCACGATCGGACTCCAAGCAACTCGTCATTACCTCATCAGCATCTCCATGGCTAACAAATTCCCCTGCCGAAAGAGAGAGAGGAATAATTAAAATCAGCTGTAACGTTATTATTATTCGCAGCATTGGAACTACTATACTTCTATCACTTCAGCTCATGTATAATATTAATTAAAAACCATGCTGCCCCTCCCTTTCTGTATATATAACATAATTTCAAGTGTTATCAATGTTTCTTGTTTTAGTTTTTTTTGTTTTAGTTTTTTTCTTTTTAAGTGAATAGGGAAGTCAAGGAGGAAGGACTCAATTTTTGTATTAAATTTTTGTACAACACATATGACATATGACATGTAGGTTGTCATTTTCTAATTAATATATTAATATTTATCACAAATAGAATAAATATTATCACTATTGAGTAGTAACAAATTTTTATATTAAATTTTTGTACTAGTGATTACTTTCTAATTAGTATATTAATATTTATCACAAATAAAATAATCATTATCATCGTTGAGTAATAACAAATCACATGTTACATGTATTGATGTATTAGTATTAAAATTTTAATACAAAAATCGGTATCTCAAACACAGATAAATGACAATTACAATGGAATAATCTTCTTTACGTGATTATGGGTCTGTGATTTCGTGAATCATTGTTTTTTTTTTTTTTTTCTCTTTTCTAAGTTTCTGACAATTATTATAGCATTTGGAATTTTGTCTTCAAAAATTGGCATTGCCGTCTGCCCCGGGAGTGGGAGTGAGGGACAATGGCACACCGTATCGCGTGGTCGAAAGTACGATATCACTAAAATTCAACACCTATAAATGTTGACTGATGAGACACCTATATGGTATTCAAGACCGTTCATGGAGGAGTGGAACCTGGGTCAGATCAGACGACACTAAAATTCCAAATGAACGTGTCGTAGAGAACGTGTTTTCAGGAAAAGAGGGAAAAAAAAATTATAATCATAAAAATTACGACACGTTATATACATATATATATATATGTATTGGGATTTCGAATTGTAAAATTGACACTATAAAACTCACGTGACCCACGTCAAAGATTCAAAAGGAAAAAATGGCAACAAAACAACATGCCGTAAAACAATAAATAATTAAATCATAGTATAATTTGCAATATAGACTTTTTCTAATTAAGAGTGTTCGCCGAACCGCAAGTCAAAATATTATGCAAACCAATCAAACCAAACCTAACTATTAGTTTGGCTTAGTTTGGTTTATTTTTTGTCGTTTGTTTATAGTTTTTGGTTTCTAAAACTATTAATTTTATTTTTAGTTTCAACGTGTTAAAGAAATGAAACCAAACCAAACCACAT
This sequence comes from Parasponia andersonii, assembly GCA_002914805.1. Lineage (NCBI taxonomy): Eukaryota > Viridiplantae > Streptophyta > Magnoliopsida > Rosales > Cannabaceae > Trema > Trema andersonii. Next base: position 603,116 of record JXTB01000029.1, read on the forward strand.
CTCACCTTTTTTTTTTTCTTTAAAATTAATTTTATATGCATATATATTCGTATAATCAAACATATAATAATAATTATTATTAAGTGTCTATTAAATTCATGTTCGTGATAAACCTCACCTCACCAAACTCAATCAAAGACTATTTTTATGTACTGGTATCAAAACGGGTCTATACGATTACAAAGTAGTATAGTACGGCACAATTAGTAATCGTATTTGACATGACACGACATAATTAGTAATTATATTTGAGGCACGACACAATTAGCAAATGCGCCCAAATCGGTACAGTACATATGCACGGGCACTAGCACAACACACGGCACAACACGTACAGAGGCACGATTAACAATCATAATCATTTTGAAAAAAAAATATTTATATTTAATTAGACGATGTAAGATTTTTCTAGTATAGTTTTCATTGAAAAAATGTAAAATTAAAAACATTTTCTAAAATAATTAAAGTAAAAATATTGTTAATAAAATTGTTAATTTCCCTCATTCATGAGGTTCTGAAATATTTCTTGAAGAATTATATACTTGAGGATGTTTATATGGAGATAAATTGCAGTAACAGCTCTATTTTCAGCACTTACATGCACCTCTTCATTCGCTATACTTTCTCCCTGTCCATGTCGAAAGCTGGTTTTCGGGATCTGATCATTTCTGAAGTCAACAAGAAAAGCTCGATTCGAATCCAATAAGCAGCCTATTCACTGAGAATGACCCCTGATAGAAATTTCTCATACTATAAATATGAGAACAATGTGCAACATTAATTAATGCATTATAGCTATTTACATCTCTTCAACTCACAAACTACAATATCTATACTTAAGCCAGGACCATGAACTTTAATGTCTAACTTTCATTTCGCTAAATGGAGAGAAAGATAGATGAGATCAATATGAACGAATGCAATATCCATAATGGACCAAAAATAGCAGTAGTTATGCACGAAAAATTTGAAATTTTGAATATAAAATGATTTTAATAACTAAAATGAAGACTTGAAAGTTCTCACATATGAAACACATCCTGATTATGGTTCTCAGTTTGAATGTGACAATCAGTTGGCCTGAGATTCATTTGATGCTGATAAGGCAATATGGACTCAGTAATTCTGACTCTCAAAAGATATTAGGCATGCTTTTGAGTCTATTGGATGGCCAGAGAGAAAATATTTGTATTAACAAATTCTTATTAAGAGTTCTATTGCACAGAAAGAGACCTTCCAGCTTTCACGTCAAAATTATTACGTAGTCTATAACTAAATATGTCAATCCATTAACCTAAGATTGAGTCTTCAGGTTCCATCCACTTACAAGCTACAATTGTACTTTGGCCAAGGATCATCAACTTCAATATAATCTCTGTTTCTGTAAATGGAGAGAATTTTATATTAAAAATAACTGACGACTTGGAAATTGAGTTCTATTAGTAATATTTATCAAGAGAGAGATATAGAAGACACCAATATGAATGAATGCTATATGTAAAATGGAATTGAGTAGCTGTAGTTATGCATGAAAATTTGCAACCAAGAATGAAAAGCGGTCTTAATTACTAAAACAAAGACTTTAAAGTTCAACATTTGAAACACTCCCTGATTTATGGTCGACCGTAGTAAAGCCAGTAAGTTTACGTAGTACAGAATCAGGCATATCAGAAAAGCAAACTCCATATCAATTCATGTGACCTTTACAGTATCCTTTCGGCTGTCCTAGAGCTAAATTTGTCGATGCATCTTACCTGAGATTGAGTCTTTAGGCTCCTAATGCATTTTCAGAAACCAAAAAGGGTAATTGTAATAATAACAGTGTGACTATTGGTATGTAGTTATGATTGGTCTTCAGCTTATTGATCCAAAGTTTTAGGAACTCCTCAGTGAAGGATCACTAAGATTGGCTCTTGGTATGTTTTCTAAACCACTTTAATCGGCTGTCTGAGTCAAAAAAATTTATCATGGTACAGTGAAGCCAATAAGTGTTGAAATTCAACGCAAATCAGACTTTAAGTTGCAAATTCATATATTTTGCAAGCTTAGTCAACAATGCTAAGAAGGTTATATCAGAATAAACGATAAAGATGTCATCAGTTAGTGCCCAGTTAGAAAATGATAATGCTATATATGGAGTATAACATCGAGTCTAATTAATAACACAGTTACTTTGGACTATTACCTGTTCCTTAATGAATTTCTCCATTTATTTCATGCCACTCACTTTTCCTATCATTTACCCTGATAAACAGTATAATATTAATGGATACACTTGATCACAAGTTGTTATATGAGAGCAAATTTCAGAGGTACAAATGTTTACATACAGCTCAGTAAACTGGTAATTTGACTTCCGGCTTCGAAATACATGAGATCTAGAACCAAAACAAGTTACAACCAAACTGTACAAATTCTTTATTAAGTATAGCTGTCAATGGCATATTTAAGATGTTAAGAAACCTTTCTCATTCAGGCTTTCTACAGTATCTCTCAAACTCACTTCCAAATGGATGAAGCTAATTCCCAAAACTTTTGCTTTCTCGTTTGATACTTGATGCTTTGGCGTGAGAGGCTTGTCATCTTCACATCTGCCAAACAATGAATTCCATTTTTAGTCCTTAAAAGATTTTTTCGTGATCTAGTATTATAAAGCCTCTGTATATATAAGAACAGAAAAAGAAGAAATTCTATGCAGTTATGGTAATTAGCCTATAATAAGAAAAGCAATGAAACTTAACCAAATAGTGGCTCAGAATAATTTGGCAATGATCAGCTGAACTAACTTTTCAGGAAAGCTCAAAGTAGGGTAGAGCTCTCGCAAAATCTTTATAATCTCAGAAATGTGACCATATAAAACCCACGAGGCCCCACATTACACCAACCCATTCGACCCAATATAGCCATATCTTAGTCTCCCATACTCCGTTTCGACGATTCTTGATAGGTTTTGCTCTAAATTTCATTTTCTTTCTTTTAATGACATTTATTTGACTTCAAATGGCTTTAAAACTTTTGAAATCAAGCTCTAAAACTTCTACACAAGTGACGTAGTAAATCAAAATATTACATCATTTTTTATAAAAATGACGTATATCACGTCACTTTTAAAGCGACGTGTTATTTTTAAAGCGACGTGATATGACGTAAGTTTACCATGTCATTTATTTTTATGTCGTTTATTGAGCGATATGATTTCTTTACTATGTCGTCTTATAAGTGACATGAATTACGTATTTTGAAGCAATGACTCTTGGTACCTTGGTACCAATTGTTAGATTAAATAAAATATGATAAGCTCAATTCATCGACACAAATCATTAATTAACAATCACAATACATAGCTCATCATTAATTACCATCGCAATTTGAGTATATCAAATACATTAGAATGAGTAGATACTACCTCATAAGCTTTCCGTGGGTTTGTGATCTTCATCTTTAAGAACAACCTAGAAGATCAACAAGACAAGTGCTAGATGTTGATCATGGTTTTCAACCCTTTACTTTAGCATTCCTCCTCATTCCAACACATGCACTACATACACTAGCCATATATAGTTTCCAGCAATATCCCTCAATATAACAGAATGGCTTTCGGGGGTCTTATTATGTGTGCTTCTTTAGATGAAAACTTTAGCCCAATAGGCTGACCAAAGTTAGCAAAGAGATGGATTTTATAGGGCCTCGAATTAGTCAGATAACTAATGCCTATCTCATTATGGTCTACATATAATACTATATACCAACAATTATACGTGTTGTCTTTAATATGTTTCAATTTCTTACATTTTAGTGGGTAGCCAATAAATATTCTTGTAACGCCCCAAGTCCCACGTCGGGTATAATTTGGGAAGATCATGAGTATTTAAGTGATGGTCTATCAGCCCAAAAGTACTTTCAAGCTAGTACTTTTGAGTGAGGTCCAGTAGTGTTACAATTCTAATCCATACAAAAATGGTCCAACAAGAATTGCAGGAGATGTTGTGTGTTCACATTATAACCAATGATTGCAGAATCGAAAGACCCTTCTTCCAGTAAACTTGCTTAGAACAAATGTAGCCTTTCTTTAGCTCCATCAAGTAATGTTCTGGTTACTTTGGATCATCTTCAGATCAAACAGGAGTTCAAAGAATGAGAGATTGCTTACATAATGAGACTGTTGGATTTATATATAATGTTTTGGTACCAAATAAAAATAAAAACCCGGAATTTGTTTGGAATGAATAAAATAGAGAACTAAATTAGGTCACGAACAGAGGCTTTGACAGTACATCCACCTTGTAGAAAGAGCTTCACCAGCCATGAAGCTATGTAACCTGAAGCTCCAGTTCCACATACCACCTTTTTTTCTTCGTTCATCCGCTCTATTCATTGCCTAGGAATTTCAGATATATATGTCTAGATACATATATATATATATATATATATAAGTTTTATTTGTGGTGAGAGTACTAATGATATTGGAGAATGGCTCTCATGTGACTATGTCAAGAATGAAGTTGATAAAAGACATCTTATTAGTGTTAGGAGATTGGCTTTGCAGAAACGATAACACACAGCTAAAATACGACTGGAAAAAATTTGGGTAAAATGAAAAAAATAAGGCACACAAAAGAATTAATGTGGTTCACCCAATTTAGGCTACATCCACGGATAAGACTGTGAAGAATTTCACTATGAAAAAGAGATTACAACTCACTTCTCTCTAAATACAAGGAGAGAACAAATGAATATCTCTCTCTTAAAATAGAAGAAAATACTTTCTTTAAACAATTTAGGAGAAAATAAGTGGGACACTAAGAGGAATTCCTAGGCTTGAATTCTCTCTTAGAAAGGAAGATGATTTAGAATGGGATGCAAAACAAGTGATGAAGTCCTCCGTATTTATAGAACTTGAAAAGTGGTGTGAACACCATCTTTTACTATTATTATTACGGCTGCTCTTTTCACTATTGCTATTGTGGCTGCCCTTTTTACTATTCCTATTGCGACTGCCCTTTTTACTATTCTTATTGCGGCTTTTACTATTCCTATTGCAGCTGCCTTTTCACTGTTCCTACTGCGGCTAGTTGGTGAGCTGTAATTATTGATTTGTTCAACATTCTTTCACTTGAAGACTTGATTTTAATCATGTCTTCACACTTGATAAATCTCTCTTTTCTTCCCTTGTCAATTCTTCATGTTGCTTATATTTCTGCTAGGCCATATAAGGATCTACACCATTGGAACTTGTCAGTATTGATTGGTTTGATTAAAGCATCTGCTAGGTTCTTCTTTGTGTGAATCTTCTTCATGTCCACACTTCCATCTTCTACTACTTCTCGAACAAAGTGATATTGAACGCTAATGTACTTTGTCCTATAATGAAAGGCTGGATTCCTTGTAATGTGCAAGGCACTCTGACTATCACAAAATAAAGGAATCTTTTATTGTTTGTGCCCGAACTCCTCTAATAACCTTTGAATCCAAATAGCCTCTTTATAAGCTTGTGTAGCTGTCATGTATTCTGCTTCTGTTGTAGATAAAGCCACAACAGTTTGTAGTTTCGAAACTCAGCTTACAGCTCCTTTTGCAAGAGTAAACACATAGCCTATAGTAGATTTTCGTTTGTCAAGATCACCCGCAAAATCTGAATCAATATATCCTCTGACAGTAAATTCTGATCCTCCGTAACATAATGCAGCATCTAAGGTTCCTTTGATGTATCTCAGAATTCTCTTCACAGCATTCCAATGCTCTCCACCAGGATTCGCCATATATCGACTAACCGCTCTCACTGCTTGTGCAATGTCTGGTCTTGTACATATCATAGTGAATATTAGGCTTCCCACTGCTGATGTATACGGTACTCGAGACATCACCATCATCTCTGTTTCATTGCTAGGACACATCCTAGAGGATAACTTGAAGTTAATAGGAAGTGGGGTAGAAATCGACTTACAATCTTGTATATTGAAGCGGCACAAGATTTTCTTCAAATAATTCTTCTGAGAAAGCCGAATCTTTCTATTACCTCTGTCTCAGTGAATTTGCATCCCTAGAATCTTATTTGCTGGTCCCAAATCCTTCATATCAAATTCCCTAGCTAATTGTGCCTTCAATTCTTCGATTCTGCCTTTGTTGAGGCCCGCTACCAATATGTCATCCATGTACAACAACAAGATAATGAAGTCACTATCTTCATCAAACCTCTAAAAGTATGTGCAGTGGTCTGAACTGAGTCTATTGTACCCAAGGCTTATGATGAAGGAATCAAATCTCTTACACCAACACCTCGGCACTTGTTTGAGATCATATAGAGATATGTTCAACCTGCAAACCAAGTTCTCCTTGCTTGTTTCAGCAAAACCTTCTGGTTAGAGCATATAAATCTCTTTTTTAAGTTCTCTATGAAGAAAAACAGTTTTCACATCTAGCTGCTCTAGATGTAGGTCAAATATAGCACACATTGCCAGAACCACTGTAACTATTACTAGTCGAACTACAGGAGAAAATATCTCATTGAAGTCAATACCTTCTTTCTGAGTATATTCTTTTACCACCAATCTCGTGCGATACCGCTCCACTTGATCATTGCTATCACGCTTGATCTTGTAGACCCATTTGTTGCCAATAGCCTTCCTTCTTTGTGGTAGCGAAACAAGATCTTATGTCTTATTCTTGTGAAGGGCTTCAATCTCTTCTTATATTGCTGTCATCCATAAGAATACATCTGAGCTTTTGGTAGGCTCATGGAAAGATGTTGGCTCTCCATCCTCTGTTAGAAGACAGTATGCAATATTACTCTCAATGATATAATCCGAGTGCCATACTAGTGTTCTTCTCTCACGAGTTGACCGACGAATTCCAGAAGCCTCTTCCTCGACTGGTTCTTCTTCTACTTCGTGCTCTGGTGCTACTTCAGAAGAATCTGAATCTTTAGTATTTTTTTCTACCTGAACTGTAGTACTTTCTGGTCTGTTATCATCTCCCTTCTCTTGCAGTTTATTCTCTACAAATATCACGTCTCTGCTGATGACAACCTTATGGGCAGTGGGTTCCCATAAGCGATATCCCTTGACTCCAACAGCATATCCCAAGAGTACACACCTTCTAGACTTTGAATCCAGTTTTGTGATTTCTTGAGCATTGTACATCACGTATACAGGATATCCAAACATATGTAAGCGAGAATAATCAGCTGGCTTACCAGTCCACATCTCCATCGGTGTCTTCAGATCAATCGCTGTTGATGGAGATCGATTAATCACATAACAGGCGGTTTTGACTGCTTCTAACCAGAATGTCTTGGATAGACCTATAGCTTTTAACAATGCTCTTGTTCTTTCCAACAAGGTTCTGTTCATCCGCTCTGCCACTTCATTTTGTTGAGGAGTGTACGCTACTTTGAACTGCTTCTTGATACCTTCTTGTTGACAGAAGTTATCAAATTTATTGCTTATATATTCTCCTCCATTGTCCGTCCTTAAACATTTGATCTTTTCTCCAGATTCAAGCTCTATCCGTGGTTTGAATATTTTGAAAACTGAAAACACATATGCCTTCCTCTTGATAGGATACACCCAACATTTTCTGGAGTGATCATCAATAAAAGATACAAAGTATCTAGCTCCTCCTAGGGACATTACCGGTGCTTGCCAAACATTAGAGTGAACCAAGACTAGAACTTTTTTACTTCTAGAACTGGATGTGCTAAACTTTAATCTATGCTGCTTGCTTGTAACATAATGCTCACAAAAGGGTAAAAATACCTTTGTGAGACCAGGAAGCAACCTCCGTTCAGAAAGAATCTTCAAGCCTCGTTCCAACATATGGCCAAGCTTACGATGCCACATCATCGTTAATGCTTCTCCAAAATTTGTTGAAGCAACTAATGCCTCAGCTTCAATCAGTGTATCTCCTTTAAGCATATATAGATTCACTGCAATTTTCTCCGCCTTCATTACTACAAGCGTACCCTTCATAATCTTCATGATCCCATTCTCGACACGAGTTTTGCAACCAAGGTTTTCTAATTATCCCAAAGACAATAGATTTTTCTTCAGGCCCTTCACATATCACACCTCTTGAATAGTACGAATAGTGCCATCATATATCTTTATCTTAATAGTACAAATCCCAGCAATCTCTAAGGCATGATCGTTACCCATGAATACAGATCCTCCAGAGACAGGTTCATATGTGTAAAACCATTCTCTGTGAGAAGTCATATGCCATGTTACTCCCAAATCCACTAACCAAATATCAGTGAGCTGCTGTCTGTCATTAGAAATTATTGCTGCTTCACTATACAGGATTTCTCCATCATCTGAAGTATTTGCAATATTCCCCTGAGTATTTGATGACTCGGGGTCCTTCCCTCTAGAATCTCTATTCTTCTTGAGTTACCAACACTCCCTTTTGACGTGCCCTTTCTTGCCACAGTGATAACACTGGGGCAACATTCCGTTGATCTCTTTCTCATTGTCAAAGCCTCTACTTACTGTGAACTTGCTAATCTGTCTTCCTAGTTCTTACGCCGATTTTCTTCTTTGAGAACAGCAGCTGTAAGTTTGTTGAAAACTAGAGTTGTAGCATTGCTAGACACATTTACGATGAGTTGATCATACGAATCAGGTAGACTCTGAAGTAAGATTTCTACACGTTCATTATCCTCTATTTTATTCTCCATTGTTGTGAGCTGTGAGAATAGAGTGTTGAGGGTATTGATGTGGTCAGTCACCATTGTTAATTCCGCCATCCGAAGAGTATAAAGCCTTCTCTTCAAGAAAATTTTGTTGTGAAGCGACTTGGCCTGATACAACTTTGTCAGTGTATCTCATATCTCCTTTGCTGACTTCTTCTCCTCAATGCTTGATAAGACTCCATCTTCTAGCACCAGATGTAAGTTAGCGACAGCATTGCTATCCATCTCGTCCCACATTTTATCATCAATAATCTCAGCAGGCCTTTCTCCAATTGCTGCTAGGCAATTATCTTTTCTCAAGATTGCTTTTATCTTCATTTTCCACAATGAGAAATTGTTCCCATTAAACTTCTCAATATCAAATTTTGCAGCCATTTTTGTTCACCACGATTTGTTTAGTTACCACCGTTGCACTATACGTGAATAGTACCGTATACGTGAACAGTACTCTAACCAATGGCTCTGATACCACTGTTAAGAGATCGGATTTGCAGAAGCGATAACACACAGCTAAAATATGACTTGAGAAAATTTGGGTAAAATGAAAAAAATAAAGCACACAAAAAAATTAACGTGGTTCACCCAATTTAGGCTACGTCCACGGATAAGGCTATGAAGAATTTTACTATGAAAAAGATATTACAATTTACTTCTCTCTAAATACAAAGAGAGAACAAATGAACATCTCTCTCTTGAAATAGGAGAAAACACTCTCTATAAATAATTTAGAAGAAAACAAGTAGGACGCTAAGAGGAATTCTTGGGCTTGAATTCTCTCTTAGAAAGGAAGAGAATTTAGAATGGGATGCAAAACAAGTGATGAAGCCCTCCGTATTTATAGAACTTAAAAGGTGGTGTGAACACCATCTTTTACTATTGCTATTTCGGCTGCTCTTTTCACTATTACTATTGGGACTGTCCTTTTTACTATTCTTATTACAGTTTTTACTTTTCTTATTACGGCTGTCTTTTTCCTATTCCTACTATGGCTGGTCGGTGAGCTGCAATTATTGATTTGTTCAATAATTAGTATTGATGGAGGTTTTGTCAACAATAAATTTAGAAAAAATTACGAGATGTAGCTTGTATAAATTAGGTTATTAATCAAAGCAAATAAAAAGATACAGGATTTTATAGTGGTTCAGCCCCGAAAAAGATGAGCTTACGTCCACTGTTTTTTACTATTTTCTGGAGAATTACAAGAACTCAAAATTACAATATGCTGTCCAGAAAAAAGAAGAAAATAGTGTTTAGAATTCTTTAGCTTCTCTAGATTCGGAAAGAATAATCTCTCTATCTTCTCAAAAGTCCTAGAAGTTCAAGATCAAAAAGTCTAGTCTCAAAGAGAGAATAATCCCCTTCACCGAAACATTGAGCTCCCTTTATATAGATGAGGGTAACTCAATGTTCCTAATTGTGAAAATGGATAACTATACAATCGGGTAATATAATTTGAGTAACAACATAATTGGGTAATCATTTAAATTGGGTAACTGGTTGAATTTGAAAGAGAGACTTCTGTTTCTCTTTCCTTGTAAGTTACCCATTTTGTGATGCAAAGACTAGTTTCCTTTTCTCTCAGGTCACACATAACTTTTGCGGTAGATGTCGCATATAACTCCTGCGGTGGAAGTCGTACGTAACCTATTCGGAGGAGGTCACACATAATTTATGCGGTGGAGGTCGCATGTAACCTTTTCGGATGAGGTCGTACTTATTCTTACTCATGTGACTTGACATAGGATTTTTGACTGCACAACAATTAACAACTTTAACACAGAAAAAAAGAAAAAAAAAAAGAAAAATTTATTTATATTCATCAGCATTTTTAGTATTCTTTGGGGAATCATAAGAAATTTTTATTCTATATTCGTCAACATTTTTAGTTTTCTTTTGGGAATCGTAAAAGATGTTTTAGTTGAAAACTATTCTCTCCAATATTTAACCTATGAGAAAACTAAACTTAGAACGCTATACATACATAAGAGCGTTGTCTTCAATAGCATCATCATGATTAATAATCCAAAAGAAATGATGCCAGTAACTAGAATTTTATAACGGAGTAATTAGTTCAAGAATTCAAGAAAGGCAAACCTTTGAATTCTCACAAAAGACAAGATCTGAAACTATGTCTCATCAACGACGACATCAGGTGCTTAGAGGTTTTCCGTTGTTCATAACTATAGCCGTGGAAAATGTTTTAACCACTCTTAATCGATGGAACTTTTGCACATCATCTTCGTTTGGCTGGTTTGGCAAGCATGATAGGATAGTACAGAATTTGAATATTTTAAATGATTGGATTGGATAGGATATGATTATAATCCAATCTTACCTCATGCTTGGTGTTCTACTTTTTAATAAATAAAATTAATACGTGTGTTTCATATCTTAACTAAAAAGACAAGCTTTCACATTTGATTGACTTAGAAAAATATTATTTTAAAAAATTAACTTAAAATAATATCACTTTTAAAACTTAATTTTGAAAAAAAAAAAAATTTAAACTTATTTACAAATATACCACTTTTGTAGATGTATTTTGAAAAATACTATTTCTTATTTTACCACCTTTAAAGTGGAATTTAGAAGGAAAAAAAATACATTGAAAAGTTAGTTTTGAAAAATACCACTAATTCAAAATATTCCATTATTTTTTAGCAAATTTCTAATTCTTCCCAATCCCAAATTCTCAAGAGAATAAATTATCTCTTTCTAAGAGTACTATTTTTGAGTAGATTATTTTATTTTATCTAATATCTTTCATATTCATGCACTAAATATGAGATTAATTTATTCTTATCTAATCTTAATCTTATCCTGCGTTCCAAATGTAACGCCTCAAGTCCTACATCGAGTATGCTCTGGGAAAATTATGAGTATTTAAGTAATGGTCCGTAAGCCCGAAATTACTTTTGGGTGAGACTCAATAGTGTTACATTTTTAAGTAGCTTAAGGTAGCTTGAAAGTACTTTTGGATGTTAGACTTGGGGCAGCCTAGTGTCCTCACTAATAGGTCTTAGACTTGGGGCAACCTAGTTCAATAGCCTACATATAACACATAGAGCTCTATGGTCAAACTACTTTTGGGTCTTAGACGGTCTATGTTTACCACAATTCTGACATGTGGCAGTTTTCCAAAGTCCACGTATAAACTAGGTTGACTTTGAATATCAAATATAACATTATTAGGCCTTTATTCAAAAATATTAGTTTGAAAGTACTTTTGGCCTCAACGACCATCATTTAAATACCCATAATTTTCTCAGAATATACTCAATGTGAGACTTAGGGTATTACACCAAACATAGTCTTGTGTTACATAAACTGCCTGCAGGTCAATTATTTCTGCTTGAAATAATACTAACTTAAGAATCATTTAAGGTTTTCCAAATGAAATCAATGTATAAATCATCAGAAGCGCTTTTTGTGACAACCCATAAAAAAAAATGGATTTATTCGTATTAAATAAATAATATAAGGATAAAAAAAAAGACTATATATCCCTCAATTAATAGTGATTTTTGGGGTTAATTTAATAATTAAATATTTCTCTCTAAAAAATCCTAAGGTAGTGTTTGGTTCATGGAATGGAATTAGAATAGTAATGGGAATCGTAATGGAATGGAATTAAAAAAAGAATAGGAATAATAATCCATTATTTGGTTAAAACTTGAAATAGTCTTGGAATTGAATGGAAAAAATATTTTGTTGGCAAAAATGTCCTTACTTTTAGATGTTTTGAAAGAACAAAATAAGAAAAACTGGGTATTAAAATTTTTGTAAAATGATGGAATTCTAATTCCATTGGTGAAAGAGTGGAATAATGATTCCATTATTTAATGTAATTATGATTCCAATAGAATCATAATTCTTTTGCTACAAACATAACCAAATAAAAGAATGTACTTTCTTTTGGAATTACTTTTCCATTCCAATGTTGATTCATTTGAACCAAACATGAAGAGTCTAATAATCTACTCAGTTTTACGTACACTCTGTTAAAAAATAGAGAGAGAGAGAGAGAGGAGACAGCTCTATTATTATGAGAAAAAAAAGAAGAAAATTGTTATTGTTATGGATTATTGAGACTCATTATCCCTCACATATGAAACACATCCTGATTAATGAATGTGACGATCAGTTGGCCTGAATTCATATGATGCTGATAAGGCAATATGGACTCAGTAATTCTGACTCTCAAAAGTTATTAGGCATGCTTTTGAGTCTATTGGATGGCAAGAGAGAGCATATTTGTATTAAGAAATTCTTATTAAGAGTTCTATAGCACAGAAAGAGACCTTCCAGCTTTCATGTCAGAATGATTACGCAGTCTATAACTAAATATGTCAATCCATCTAGCCTAAGATTGAGTCGTCAGGTTCCATCCACTTACAAGCTACAATTGTACTTAGGCGAAGGATCATGAACTTCAATATAGTCTCTGTTTCTGTAAATGGAGAGAATTTTATATTAAAAAAAAAAACTGACGACTTGGAAATATTAATATTTATCAAGAGAGAGAGATAGAAGAGACCAATATGAATGAATGCTATATGTAAAATGGAATAGAGTAGCTGAAGTTATGCATGAAATTTTGCAACCAAGAATGAAAAGCGGTCTTAATTACTAAGACAAAGACTTTAAAGTTCAAACATTTGAAACACTCCCTGATTTATGGTTGAGTGTCTAGTAAAGCCAGTAAGTTTACGTAGAATAGAATCAGGCATATCAGAAAAGCAAAGTCCATATCAAGTCATGTGACCTTTACAGTATCCTTTCGGCTGTCCTAGAGCTAAATTTGTCGATGCATCTTACCTGAGATTGAGTCTTTAGGCTCCTAATGCATTTTCAGAAACCAAAAAGGGTAATTGTAATAATAACAGTGTGACTATTGGTATGTAGTTATGATTGGTCTTCAGCTTATTGATCCAAAGTTTTAGAAACTCCTCAGTGAAGGATCACTAAGATTGGCTCTTGGTATGTTTCCTAAACCACTTCAATCGGCTGTCTGAGTCAAAAAAAAAAAATTTATCATGGTACAATGAAGCCAATGAGTGTTGAAATTCAACGCAAATCAGACTTTAAGTTGCAAATTCATATATTTTACAAGCTTGGTCAACAATGCTAAAAAGGTCATATCAGAATAAACCATAAAGATGTCATCAGATAGAGCTCTCTTAGAAATGATAATGCTATATATGGAGCATAACATCGAGTCTAATTAATAACACAGTTACTTTGGACTATTACCTGTTCCTTAATGAATTTCTCCATTTATTTCATGCCACTTAGACAATAAAAAAGAAATTCCACTCACTTTTCCTATCATTTACCCTGATATGCAGTATAGATTAATGGTTACACTTGGTCACAAGTAGATATTTAAGAGCAAATTTCAGAGGTACAAATGTTTACATACAGCTCAGTAAACTGGTAATTTGTCTTCCGGCTTTGAAATACATGAGATCAAGAACCAAAACAAGTTACAACCAAACTGTACAAATTCTTTATTAAGTATAGCTGTCAATGGCATATTTAAGATGTTAATAAACCTTTCTCCTTCAGGCTTTCTACAGTGTCTCTCAAACTCACTTCCAAAGGGATGAAGCTGATTCCGAAACCTTTTGCTTTCTCGTTTGATACTCAATGCTTTGGCGTGAGAGGCTTGTCATCTTCACAGCTGCCAAACAATGAATTCCATTTTTAGTCAGATTTTTTTCCTGATCTAGTATTATAAAACTTCTGTATATATAAGAACAGAAAAAGAAGAAACTCTATGCAGTTATGGCAATTAGCCTATAATAAGAAGAGCAATGAAGCTTAACCAAATTGTGGCTCGAAATAATTTGACAATGATCAACTGAACTTACTTTTCAGGAAAGCTCAAAGTAAGGTAGAGCTCTCGCAAAATCTTTATAATCTCAGAAATGTGTGCAACATTTCCAGCTAGACAATATCTTCCACTAGCTGATGCTACTTCAAATGCTTGAATATGTACATTAGCAACATCTCTAACATCAACAAATGTATAAACTCTATTGGGAAACGTTTGGGGTCCTGCACTCAAAAGGAAAACAGAATTTCAAGTACTTAAATCAAAATACTACATAAGAAACAAGCACAAAAATCAGTTTCTACCGGCCATCAATTAGTTGAGGAAAACCATATGCATCTTGATTTAAGTTATTAAATTATATTATGACTGAAAGTCATAATTAGCCTTGTAAACCACATTCTGTGAGGTAGCTAGTGTGACAAGGACTAATTAATTGCGAAACTACACCATTAATTTGAGTGGGAATCAGCTTCACACTGCCATTAACTGTTGGCTGTAAGAGAGGACCAATTACAACTCCTGGATGAACGGTGACCAAATCAATCCCATTTTCGTTTGCAAATTTCCAAGCAACATTCTCAGCTAGAGTTTTTGAAACCGCATAATGGTGCTGCAAAAAAGAATATTAGACAGACCATAAAAAGAATCCAATATATATTCTATTTCTTTCTAATATTGCAGACTTTGAGAAAATTTTTGAACAAGAGACATGAGACCTTGGCCAAAAGTAGCATAATAATCCAAAGGAAAGTGGTATTTGTTTCGTAGAGAATATTAAATTCGTTCTAAACTGATTCATTTAAGCAAATCTTAAATGTGCATAATACTACTGGTTCTTCATTTGTATCAACAGACAATAGAAATCAACAATTTCAATAATTTCAATACTTAAACTTAGTAATTTACACCAGTATGTGTTTCAAAAAAACTCAAGCACATAAACATACTTCCAAAAAGAAGAGATACAAGGAAAAGATTGGGGGAAAGAAGAAAAAGAAAAGAGGAGTTAGCAGAAGCTTAACACTGTAGAGAAGACATGGGGACAACAGAGACATCTTGAACACTAGAAGATTAATACAAACGGTTTTAGTAAACGAAATAACTTAAGAGAATACGTGTTATACCTTCAAATTCTCACAAATAACTGGATCAGAAATCCATGTCTCATCAACTTCCACATCAGGGGTTAAAGTTTTTCCATTGTATATAACTCTAGCTATAGAAGATGTTATAACCACTCTCTTTATCGAAGGAACTTTTGCGCACGATCTGAGAACGCTAAGTGTTCCCTTCACTGCCGGGTCGATTATTTCCGCCTGAAATGTTGCAAAATCAAGAATCAATCATTCGATTATGTGTGTTAGATAAATGTAAAACAGAGTTGTTTGCCTAAAGGAAAACCCATCAAGCACTTATCTAAGGTATTAGGATATGGGAATCTGTCTACCTGTGGATCAGTGGCTGAAAGAATTGCAGGAGATGCGGTGTGAAAAACACCATCACAACCATTGATAGCAGAATCAAAGGACCCTTCTTCCAATAAACTTGCTTCGAACAAATGAAGTCTTTCTTTAGCTCCATCTAGTGCAAGCAAGTGTCCTGTTTTCTATGGATCGTCTTCAGATCAATCAGGAGTTCAAAGAATGAGAGATTGCTTATAGAATGAGATTATGGGATTTGTATGTATTTGTTTTTGGTACCAAAAATGGATCAGATAAAGAGAACTAACTTAGGTCACGAACAGAGGCTTTGACAGTGTATTCACGTTGTAGTAAGAGCTTCACCAGCCATGAAGCTATGTAACCTGAACCTCCTCTTACACATACGACCTTTCCTACTCCACTCATCATCCTCTATTCACTGCCTAGGACTAGCCCCCCCCCCCCCCCCCCCCCCCCCCCCCCCCCCTTCTTTCCCCCCCGGGACAGCCCCCCCCCCCCCCCCCCCCCGGTTTGTTAACACAAGTTTTATTTGTAGTGGGGACTATTGATATTGTACTATGGATATATATATCTTAACTGATTTGACTATGCCAAGTATAAATTTGATAACCTTTCAAAAAAAAAAAGCATAAATTTGATAAAGGGCCCTTTTACTACCAATTCAATACCAAAAAAAATAATAAAAATAAAAGAAATATGACATTTATATTCATCGGCATTTTGGCATTCTTTTGGAATCATAAAAATGTCTTAGTTGAATACTGAATATAGATACGTACAAAGAAAAAAAAGCAAAGATTAAGTACTGCTCATATATCGAATATGTCATGTTTAAATATACATATATATATATATATATATAAAAGTGAAAATTAAAAACATATCCTTCGGCCACACAATAAGAATACTCCAAATAAAAAGACAAGTGATTGGCCGGCGAGCAGTTATTGGACAATAAGAAGCTTTATATATATACATACACATTAACAGTCTTCAAAAACCTTATAAAATCACTATAATTGGTTGACTTGCATTGTATGATATTCATACTGATCAGAAGATACCAATTTATGATGGTGATTTTTTTTTAAATGCAAAAAGGGAAATCGGTAGTGTTCTCATGCTCTCCACCTAGTTTTCGCCGTAAGTAAAACGATAACAGCGAGGGGACACATTCTTGAAGTAGTGACTCATAAGAGGTCCACTTATTGGTAATTGTTCTTAAGATACTAAGTCCAATATTACACGCCTTCATGGAGATTCGAACCCTAACTTGAGAAAAAGGGAGACTCCAGGTAAGCGTCTTTGTTGCAGTGCCACCATCACCGATTGTATTTATGAGGGTGATTTGTATCAGTTTGTTTCATTTTTATTTTGATGTTTGTCTTGGTACTTAGAGCAAAACAATTCACAAACACAAATATTGATGTATATATGTACCATATAATTTTAAACTTTGAGAGATAAATATGGTTAAAATGGTGTTACATCATTGATATAAACTTTTGGTGCAAGTATTTTGTGTCACTGGCATTGCTACTCATATAATATTTTATATGGTGTAGACAAGATATATCATTTTAATTCTGATTCTACAATAAGTCGTCAATCATGAAATTTCAATACATATTACCGTTATCATTTTATTGTGGTTGAGAGAGAAATTTGAATATCTATATATATATATATATATACATATATATATAAGACAACTAGATATTGCGTATCTTTTATTAAAAAAAAAAAAGAAAAAGACCAGACATCATAAGGAAACAATATTAGGAAAACAAAATTTTAGAAAACGACAATCTATTATAGCATATATGATCAGAAACGTCAAGCCATAGTTAATGACATTTGAATAAAAACGCCCATCCGTTGAAATCACAAATGAAAATTGACAAATCTAATATAAACGATATGTAGTTTAGTAGAGAATATCTGTTAAACGACATAATAATCTACAACATGTCGTTTAATGCATTTATTTAAAACGACATGTCGTACAAAAGTTACAGCGTGAAGGACATCACAGTTCCAACTAAATTTACTTCATAGCTTGTACTGTGTTAAATTGAAAAACTATTGCATGTTAATTCATTAAATCTGAAAAACTATTTAAGGTTAATTTTAGTGTTCTCAAATTTTTTTTCTTGAGGGAATTGTCAATATGTCATATGCCATGTAGTTGCATATAAAGAAAGCAAGATTATTAGTTACTAGCTACTGATTAAAAAGAATATGACATGTTTGATTGAATCTATTTACATATATTCTGCCACATGGTGAAGCTTGCATGATTAAAAAAAATAAAATAAGATGACTATTAACAATATGATTATGATTGAAAATTTACAACAGATCCTGTTGACAATCCAAAATCAGATATTTGTATTGTAATTTCTTAATTAAGACTTTCTATACACGGAAAAAAAAAAGGTGAAAATATTGATCGATAATCTATTTTTCTCATAGAAGTACTTGGGTTAATCCTATATTTTCTTCCTGGAAAATATTTCAAATCTAGTTTTGGTTCTGACTTTAAAATGTCTCACCCCTAATCCAAAAACATGTTTTTATTTCAATATGGTCCCTGAACTTGGAAGTGTCACATTCTGCTATCTTGAATCATCTTTTTTTGTTTTTCTCACTTTGATCCCTAGTTTATAAACAAAACTGTTCACACTGATGAGGGACCTAAATTTACCCTTGACAATATTAATCAAAATAAGAAGGCTATTAGTGATCACTCCCTACAACCATGAAACTTATCCGTTAATATCTTTCGCAATTAATAATTTAACAAATAGAATGTTAAGCATGATCACTTACAAATTAACGACAACATTGGAAGGCGATACGTCGGACTTAACGACTTAAAAACAAGGACACATTGTTTTATTATAACAATGCTGAGATTAAACAAAATAAAAAATAACTAGTTGAAAAAAAAAACATGGGATACCTATAGCGTTATTCTGCTTTTTTTTTTTTTTTTTTTCCCCTTACGTGAATCTCCTGCTGCATACATCACCTCTCCTACTCCGATCATCCTCTCTGTCTCTCTGTGGTCTAATGGCAGCCGTTAGGACTTATTCAATTGGCCGCATCAACTACTTGGCATAAATAATGTTTAAGAAATAGGTATTGACTCATTCTACCATTTTATTTTTGGAGGCAAATAGAAAAGAGATCATTTCTTTTATAAATAACTATTATATTGAAGAAAACATGTTTGAATTTACGTACAAATTTAGAACAAGGCAATGTCACCCATGCAAAATAAACAATACCCCAAAAGAAGAAAATAAGGTTACGTGTTCATATGAATTCCTTTGATCGTTTGACTTGACAACGTTAATAGTTATTGATTATGGTAACTGTATGTTGTATACTATGTTTAAGGAGAGTTTTTTGCTTTAATTGTGAGATTAAGTCTTATGAGGGTCATTTGTGGGGCTATAATTATATTTAATAGTATGGAGTATTATTTATCCTTGTCTGCAAAAAAATTTACAGCTCAGCACCCAATAAGATTCTTTTTGCCCATTTGTGATTTGAAGATCGACTATTATACGAAGAAGACATCTTGCAACATTAATCATCAGAGTTTTTCGCCAATTCTGACGCAGCAGCCCACACCCAGATACCAACTCATATATATTCCAAATATCTATGATCCAAAGTTAAGATCTAAAAC
This sequence comes from Parasponia andersonii, assembly GCA_002914805.1. Classification (NCBI taxonomy): domain Eukaryota; kingdom Viridiplantae; phylum Streptophyta; class Magnoliopsida; order Rosales; family Cannabaceae; genus Trema; species Trema andersonii. Next base: position 622,786 of record JXTB01000029.1, read on the forward strand.
TCTAAAATCTAATCTAATAAACATTGCATTGGCTAGTAGAATACTTTTATTATACACTTATTTATTTAAAATGTGTTAAGTTATTTAGCTTATTTATTTGAAGTGTGTTAGGTGAACAATTTATTTATTTAAAGTATATTAGGTAAACAATTTATTTATTTAAATGTGTTTGGTTGGTAGGTGCTAGGTGTATAGTTGTAAGTTTCTTAGAATTATTTTGTTAGATAGTTTAGATTAATCCTAAATTTGTATAAATATTCTTCATTGATAAGAGTTGTAATAATCTAATCTTCAATCACATCTTAGCTTTTTCTTCTAAATTCTCTTTGAGAATTTTACTTATTTCTCTTCTCGTTGTGAGAACGCAAATTAGAGCGAAATCTAGCAATTCGCTACGTCAATTGGTACTAAAGACTACCTCTGTATCAGGCAGAGCTTTCTTCTTACTGTCACTCTACACTATTTCCATAAAAAAAATCTTTATTTCATCGTCGTCTTCGTTATCTAATCCTTACCATCACCTTCCTACAACAATTATTTACTACACATACACATATAACCCTTTCATATACTATCTTTGTTTCCAAAAAAAAAAAAAAAAAAAAACAACAAGAGGTGTATATCAAGATTTCCTCCATGGAGAACTTATTTCATTCCTTTAACAAGGTTATATATACATTTTTGTAAAGTTTATTTTTTTCTTACTATTTAGATTTTTGAGAATTTTATTTTTTTTTAATTTTATGAGTTTGTATGTTTTCTTTTTAAAAAGTAAAAAGGTAAAAAAAAAAAAAGTAATTCTATTTTTCTTTACTTTTAAAAGTTTGTACTATTTTCTTTCCTATAAAACCAAAAAAAAAAGTAAAAAAGAAAAAAGAAAAAAAATAAAATAAAATAAAAAGAAGTCGGATGAAGAATCTAGCCAACAAAATCATATTGTAGAAGGGTTCACAACAAAGAAGTTAGTGGATGCACTTGATAAAAGATTGCAAAATCTAGAGACAATGCTTACAAATTTGACTCAACACTTTTTTGGGAGACGAAATAACAATTATGAACGACGGAGACGTGATGAAATTGTTCCTCTTGGAAATTTTAGGCGGCATCGAAATCAACTTTTTCAAGATGAATATTCTAGTGAAGATGATAAAGGACCAGCCATGCTTGAAAACAACCAAGGACCTCAGCGAAATGACTACCGCATGAAGATCGAGATTCCGCAATTTAATGGTCTATTCGTGATTGAAGAATTTCTTGATTGGCTAGCTGAAGTAGAAAAGTTCTTTGACTATATGAGTACTCCAGAACACATAAAAGTAAAATTGGTGACTTATCTACTCAAAGGAGGCGCGTTAGCTTGGTGGAATCAATTACAAGCGACATGTATTCGACAAGGGAGAAACAAAGTTCACACTTGGCGGCGGATGAAACAATTGATGCTTAGGCACTTCCTACCTCTATATTACGAACAAGCATCTTTTAGTCGGTATCAACATTGCCGACAAGAATAGCAGATAGTACAAGAATACATAACCAAGTTTCATAGACTAGCTACCTGAGTGGACATTCACAAATTCCAAAGTCAAAAGATTTCTAGATTCATTGATGGAGTTCGTGCAAACATACAAGACGAGGTATTCAAACAATCTCATAATACTTTGTCTATTACAATTCAACTCGCTTTAAAAATTGAAACTCAGCTCAACAAAAAGGGCAAATCGTAATTCAACAATTTCTCAATCCTCGACACCACTACAACAAGCTGATTTGAGCAAAGAGAAGGCCATAGCAAGACCACCCGATGACGTAGTAAAACTAACTCCTTCTCATAACTAGCCAACTGCTTGACCGCAAAGGAAAATAGCTAACAATAATACTAACAACCCTTATGCAATCCTAAGAGGTAATAAATATTATCGTTGTAGACAAATAGGCCACTATTCAAATCAATGTCGTTAGAATAGACCTGTTAATCTAACCACACATGATGACGATGTCGAAGGGAATGAGGCATATTTCGAGAATGAGGAGTACGTAGATGAAGTTGAACTTAAGTTATTTATGGAGATGAAAGTATTTCCTTATTGATAAGGCGATTGATGTATACATCAAAGATGGAAGAAGACATGCAATGACACAATATCTTCAAGACTCGTTGTACAGTTGAACTACGAGTGTGTGATCTTATCATTGATAGTGGAAGTAGCGAGAATATAGTATCCAAGACTATGATAGACAAGTTACAACTACCAACCTAACCACATATGGCCCCGTATCGCATTAACTAGATCAAGGACGTCAGTAAAACAAAGATGACACAACAATATCGAGTTCCTTTCTCCATCAGTAAATACAAAGATGAGGTATTATGTGATGTCATTGATATGGATGCTTGTCATATATTGCTTGGTCTACTCTGGCAATTTGATTTAAATACTATGCATAATAGTAAAGCTAACACATACAACTTCCACAAGGATAATGTGAAAATTACTCTGGCTCCTATGAAGTTGCAAAATAATCAAACAACCTCCAACAAGACCAATCTTCTTTTTGTACCTACAGAAGCATATACTCCTACCAATATTCCTATATAAGTTCAAACAATACTGTCTGAATTTGAAGACATTGTTCCTGAGGAGTTACCTACTGGCTTACCACCCTAAGAAATATTCAATACTAAATTGATCTTGTTCCCGGAGTAAGTATACTGATCTACCGTACTATCGCATATGTCCTAAGAAGTATGAGATCCTACAAATACAAGTCCAAGACCTCCTTAAAGAATGGATGACTAGAGAAAATATGAACCTCGTGGCTGTACCTGCACTCCTAACACCGAAGAAAGACGAAAGCTAGAGGATATGTATTGATAACCAGGCCATTAACAAGATTACAATACAATATCGATTTCTTATTCCATGATTGGATGACATGCTTGATAGATGAGGAGGATCAAAGCTCTTTTCTAATATTGATTTGTGGAGCAGATACCATAAGATTCGTATTCATCCTGGAGATGAATGGAAGATTCTATTCAAAACACATGAAGGACTATACGAGTGGTTAGTTATGTCGTTCGATCTATCCGATACCCCGAGTACTTTCATGAAGTTAATGAATTAGGTATTCCATCCCTTCATTGGAAGATTTGTCATCGTTTGTTTTGATGACATTTTGGTTTATAATCAGAATGAGAAAGAACATCTACAACAGTTGACCAAAGTTTTTAATACACTTCGTAAGAATCAGTTGTATATCAACCTAAAGAAATGTAGTTTCATGACTGACAGCTTAGTCTTCTTGGGCTTTGTTGTAAGTTCTAACGGAATCAAAGTCGATCAAGATAAGATAAATGCTATCTGAGAATGGCCAATACCAAAGACCATTACAGAAGTTCGGTATTTTCATGGTCTTGCAACGTTCTATAGATGATTTGTAAGAAACTTTAGTACTATAGTCGCATCGCTAACCAATGGTTTAAAGTAAAAGTAATTCCTTTAGATAGAAGAAGCGGAATAGAGTTTGGCTATCTTGAAGGAAAAACTCCCAAATGCACCTGTCTTTGCACTTCTTGACTTTGATAAAATTTTCGAAGTCAACTGTGATACTTCTAGCATAGGAGATAGAGCTGTTCTATCTCAAGATATGAAACCGATAGCTTTCTTTAGTTAAAAGCTCAATGAAGCCATAAAGAAGTGGTCAACGTACGAATAAGAATTATATGCAATTGTTCGTACATTACAACAATAGGAGCCGTATTTATTTTAGAAGGAATTCATTCTCAATATGGATTATCAAGCTCTTAAGTATCTCAACAACTCTTCAAAACCAAATTGAATGCATGCTCGATGGATTGCCTACATTTAGAAGTTTATTTTCTCTCCCAGGCATAAGTCAAGAAAATTAAACAAAGTTGTTGATGCATTAAGTTGCTTAGTTATGTTACTGACTGCTGTTCAAAATGAAATAATCGATTTTGATTATTTGAAAGACTTATATGCTAAAGATGAAAATTTTAAGGAAGAATTGTAGAAGTACATAAATGGATTACAAATAAATATCAAATACATGATGGTTTTCTATTCTTTAAAAACCATTTATGTATTCCACCACGAGGATCTCTCAAAGAACACATCATTCAGGAGCTATACGCAAGAGGGTTAGGAGGACATATGGGGCAAGACAAAACTATTTCATTAGTGGAAGCTTGATACTTTTGGCTACATCTTAAGCGTGATGTTAAAAAATTTGTCAAGCGTTATTATATATGCCAGATTGCAAAGGGATAATCTTAAAACACTGGATTGTACATGTCACGACCGAAAATCTAAGGCCATGACTTTTAGTAAATTTAAGTGAAAACAGTGATAAACAGAAATTTCCAAAATTTTCAGTAAAAGTCGAGTACTTAAAATTTAAGTTTTAGTCCTCAAGAGTAAGTAAATTTTAATATTGGACCAACTCGATAAATTACAACCTTATCTATTAGTTTAAATTTCCAAGGCATTTTTAATTTTAAATTTAGAGATATGATAAATAATAAATTTTAGAAACTTTTTATTTAAATCATTAAGTTTAATGAAAGTGTTCAATTTTAAACCATAGGCCCATAATTAAAATAATTTTCATAAAATCATTTCTATGTCTAAGTACTCGATTAAATATCGAAATCATCCTCATATATCCACTCAGTAAATATATTACGAATGGCTAAATAAATTTGACTTAGAAAAAAAAGAAAACGATACAGAGTATGAACCAACCAATGAAGAGGACTGGAACCGCAAGCATATACCAAACATGTTTGCCAAGCCACAGAATATCTGTCACAGAATAATTTGACACCTGAAAGAGGAAGGAAGTAGGGGAGGTGAGCACGTGAATGCTCAGTAGAAAACTCAATTACCGTTTTGGGAAATACCTTTTTAGTAATTCTCAATACAACTACATGGTTAGTAATTCTGGAAAACATCTTAATAAATATGGAGCATTTGAGATATATATAGAAAATCTTTACAGAAAATCATACTCAAATAAAAATCAAATTTATATATCCAGGTTAAAACAGATAGAAAATCATAATAAAACAAGCATAGTACATATCTGCATGATTGGTAATACCGGAAAACATTTCTATAAATATCAAGTATTTAAACCATTTATAGAAAACCATACTAAAATCAAACCAAATATCCAGGTCAAAACATATAAAGGTCTCAATTTAAATAAGTATAATGCACATCACATGAGTCCTCATCTTCTCATCACAACTAGAGCAACTTATACTACATGTATTGAGTACTCTCTGCCTGACATCTATCTCTGAAAAACCGGAGGGACACCCATGTGTCAAATCCTACTGAACCGGAGGGGCACCGAATGCCTACTCCTACCGAATGGAGATAGTTAGAAAACAAACCTCGCGCGGGTTTACGGGCTCTCACCGAAGGCGGGTGTACTAGTCTGCCTACTACAATACCGTGATACCTAAGACGACTCTCATGCTTGATCGTATGAAATGTGCAATATATATAAAGTCTCAAATAACCATACAGTGTTTTGACATCGTAAACATGCTCTGATTTTTAGTTAAAATCCATTTTGTACTTTAAAAATCCAAAGTACATTTTCCATGGCTTTACCAAATTCTAATTATAAAAACTTGTACAAAACTATATTTAAAAATATCTAGAGCAGTCTACAATGTTTCACAAATTCATAGTTCATCAAAATAACTATTCAAATAATTTAATTTAATAAAATCACGAAATTTCATTTTTCAAGATAAATTCCAATTTAAATGAAAATAATAGAAAACAAGGAAATTGAATCCCCTACCTCAAAATAGTAATTATGCTGAGTTAACGATACTAGAAATATCCTCAATTGATCACCGAGTTGATCGGATAGTTGTTTTCGAATCTCGTCACGTTCATTTGAAAAGTTGACTTTTCTAACGGAGCCTCGGATTGAGAAACAGAGGTCACCACTGAATTCAGAACACCCAAAAACGTTGGTTAAGATATAAAGTTTGTCAAAAACGGACCCCGGTACCGGAGCGGCCCGTGGCACGTAAAACGGTGCAAATCACGAGTTATTTCTCGATTTTCGTGCTACTTTGGAAAATAGTAGTATTTTATATCAAACTTCATGTCCCGACTTCACTGAGTCTAAATTCGAAGTCAGAACTCAGTTTTGAGGTCCCGAACTCTAAATGGGCTCAAAATCTAAAAATTATAAAAATACCACATTTTGAAAATATTTAGAAAAATACCACATTTTCATCCCGACAATTAAAGATCTTCCGGTTATCGTTTTAGCACTTAAAAATCATAAAATTTCATGTTTCAAACTCCTCCATCACGTGGTATAATTTTCTCAAGAAAAATAACTCAATTCCGAAATAATTACGAAAATACCACAAAATTTAAATATTAAAATATTGCTACAGTAGCCAACTTCTTACCGGAGCCAAGTTGGAGGCCGAGAGTGGTCGGAAATCAAAGCTGGAGTCGAGACGAATCCAACGGTAGCGGTGGCACGGTGATCGGACGTCGGACGGCGGCACGGCGGGCGAAAAACCGTTCCGGTGGCGAAATATTTCGGCCACGATTTCTCCGGCGACAGGCGGCAGTTCACGGCAGCAGCACCCTGCACTGGTTCGTCAGTGTCTCTTGGTCACGGCGGATGGGCGCGTCTGGCACGGCGGCGGACGGTGGAGGCTTGGATGAACAGTTTCCGTGGGTGGCTTCGGGAGGACCTCCGTGGAGAAGAAGAAGAAATGGGGGGTTTTTATGCAATTTTTTCAAAACTGTAACAGTGGGACACGTGGCACATTTTGATTCGACCGAAAAAAATAAGTTTCTGAAATTCCACTTTGGCCACAATTTTAAAAGATTCTTTCATTTTAGTCCCTCCTTAATTACACTTTTGCCCCCAATTTAAAATTTCTTTTTTACTTTGGCCACAAAAGTACCTAGACTTTATCTTGTCTAGATTCAACACCAAATTTATTTCCGATTTGTATTTTATTAATCCAAAAATATAAAATTACCAAATTACCCTCGAAGTAAAATTACTTAATTACCTTTACAAAAATTTTAGGATTTTACAGTACATACCACTTCCTATTCCTAATGCGCTGTGGGAAGATTTGTCCATAGATTTCATCTTCGGACTACCGCGAACACAAAAAAGTTCGGATTCTATCTTTGTTGTGGTAGATCATTTTTCAAAGATGGCTCATTTTATTTAATGGAAAAAAAACTTCAGATGCTACTCGTATTGCTTAATTGTTCTTTCAAGAGATTATTCGTCTATATGGGTTACCAAGGACAACAGTCTCTGATTGCGATAGTAAATTCCTCAGTTATTTTTGCTGCACTTTGTGGAACAACTTGATGCTACCTTACAATTTAGTAGCATTTGTCATCCTCAAATAAATTGACAAATTGAAATTACTAATCGCATACTGAGCAATATTTTATGATGCTTGATCAAAGAAAGCCCTAGACAATGAGAGAATGTCCTACCGCAAGCTGAGTTTGCTTACAACAACGTGCCAAATCATTCCAGTGGTAAATCTCTATTTGAAATTATTTATATTCGTCCTTCATTACATACTCTCGACTTGGTATCTTTACCAAAACTTCCAAGAATAAGTATTATTATTGATCATTTGATTAATAAAGTAATCCATATCTATGAAGAAGTGAAAAGAAAGTTAGAAGAGTCTACTGCAAAATACAAGGCTAATGTTGATAAGCATAGAAGATTCAAAACTTTATAATAGGACGATTTTGTAATAGTTTATTTACGTAAAGAAAGACTTCCAACAGAAGAATACAATAAACTCAAGCAGAAGAAAATTAGCTCATTTTACATCATTCGAAAGACTAATGATAATGCATATGTCATTGATCTACCAGATAGCTACACAATCCCTAAGATCTTTAATGTTCAAGACCTGTACGAGCACTATAAACTGGATGTCACACCTTGAGCAACTCGAGAACGAGTTTTTTTTTTCAAAAGAGGGAGAACTAATGCAGTAGCCTACAACTAAATACCAATCCATATTCTAAATATCTATGACCCAAAGCCAAGGCCCAAAACTCAAAAACTCAATCTAATGAACATTCTATTGGTTGGTAGAATACTTTTATGTGTCATGTATTATAGACTTATTTATTTGAAATGTGTTAGGTTATTTAGCTTATTTATTTGAAATGTGTTAAGTGAACAATTTATTTATTGAAGTGTGTTTGGTTGGTAGGTGCTAGATATATGGTTGTAAATTTCTTAGAATTATTTTATTGGATAGTTTGAATTAATTCTAAACTTGTATAAATAGTCTTCATTGGCAAGAGTTGTAATCATCCAATTTTCAATCACATCGTAGTTTCTCTTCTAAATTCTTTTTGAGAATTTTAGTTATTTCTCTTCTTATTGTGAGAACGTAAGTTAGAGCGAAATCTAGCAATATCCATTGCATTAAATTCAACTTTGATAATTCTATATGGTAAGTCATAAATCATAAAAATTTAACACATGTCTTCAATTTGTAAAAAGAGGGCAAGAAACTTGGATAAAAAAGAAGACCAGATATAAAAAAAAAAAAAAAAAAAAAAAAAAGTAAAAAATTAAAGGAAAGAAAGAAAGGAAACAAGATATTTAAGAAGGGTAGTTCTTTCTTTTATTTAGGGTTAATTTTACTTTTGGCCCTAGTAATATAAGGTCGGTCCTAATTTGGCCCACTAAAACTTCGAAATTTATCAGTTCTGGCTCCGGAGTATATATGTTTTTGTCTCAGGTTTACTTACCCCTTGAACTTAAATATCTGATGATTAATGATCCATGTGCTATATATGTGCTTTGTCTTAGTTTTGACTCTCCACTAATTTTGCAGTTTGATCATACCATTCAGACACAAAACAAATATTTGGCATGTATGTTTGTCTTCACATTTACTCTAAATATAGAAAGTCACATGAGCAAGTAAAATTAGTATTGGCAAATAAATTTCAAGTCATTAATAGGTATGTCTACATATAAAAGCGATAATTTGACTAGCAGCTTTGAAATACAGAAGGGCGATATATAACCAAAACAACCAAATAATACAAATGCTTCTTTTCTCTTCTTGTTTTTTTTTTTTTTTCCTTTTATTGAATGAGTACAAAAGCTTAAGCATATTTATCAATGGCATGCTAATTTTAGAGGGTTAAGAGACCCTTCTTCTTCAAGCTCTCCACAGTGTCCTTCAGACTCAGCTCCAAGGGGGTATAGCTAATCCCCAATCTTTTTGCTTTCTCATTTGATGGTTGGAATTTTGGCTGGAGAGGCTTGTCATCTTCATTAATTCTGTCAAAAATTTAAAACATATATATTCCATAAATATATATACATATATATATATATATATTCACATATCGGTAATTAATCTATTTAGATTCTTTAATTACTATACTAAAACTTTGTCATATAAATAGAACCAAGGGAAATATATAATGCATTCATATAGTGTTTAGCATATAATGAGAAACAAATGAAGGTTCGTTAATGAGCTTAGCAATTTTAACAAAATACCATGAAAATGATCGCATATAATAAGAAAAAAATGAAGATTAGTCAATGAGCTTAGCAATTTTAAACAAAACACCGTGAAAATGATAACTTACATTTCACGGAAGCTCAAATCAGGGAAGAGCTCTCTTAAGATCTTCGTAGTCTCAGAAACGTGAGCAACATTACCAGCTAGACAGTATCTTCCACTGGCTGAAGCAACTTCAAATGCTTGAATATGTGCCTCTGCAACATCTCTAACATCAACAAATCCAAAAACTGTACTGCCAAATGGTTGAGGACCTGAAAAAGAAATTCAAGCGCTCAAATCGAATTACTAGCTACTACATTCTCCTATGGGAAAAAAAAAATAGCTGGAAATATTTAATAGTTAATTCTTAATATAAAATGTCCTTGTTATGATCAACATGGCCACTTTATAAGCCATCCATTAATTTTAAACATTGAGGAAAATTATGTGCATCTTGTCTTATTAAGCAGACATTATATATTTCGTAACTAAAAGAATGTCATAAATTAGCCGAGTGGATCATGTTGTGTGAGAGACTAGACACTACGTGCGATAATAACAAGAATTATTAGTTGCTAATTAAGCTATACCATCTATTTGATTGAGAACCAGCTTCACACTGCTATTAACAGTTGGCGGTATAACAGGACCGATTACAACTCCTGGATGTACGGTGACCAAATCAATCCCATTTTCTCTTGAAAATTTCCATGCAACCTCCTCAGCTAAAGTTTTTGAAAGCGCATACCATTCCTGATAAAGACCATAACGAACATAAATACAGGAAAGTCAAGTTTTGAAAATACATTATATATATACATATAGGAAAGCGGTGAATGTATATATCTTCCTTCTCTCCAATAATACCACTATATATAATAATCCAAAAATAATTAAAAATAAAAAATTATAGTAACTTGGTGAAAAATATTTCAAAGTGCGACGAAAATTATACATAATAATTAAGCACAGCTGAAATGTATATAATACTGGTATTTCTTGATCATTTGTTTACACCAATGAAAATAACATGATCAAAAAGAAGAGCGGCAAAAGAAAGGGGTAAAGGGGAAAAAAAATAAAAACAAAATTAGAATCTAACAGAGGCTTAAAAAATACCACTGTTGAGAAGAAATGGCAACCGGCAACAACAAAAAGACATCTTCAACACTAGAAATTTATTACAAAATATATGATAAGTGTGAGAACTTTAGAATATGTGCATACCTTCAAATGCTCACAAATAACAGGATTAGAAAACCATGTCTCATCGACTACTACATCAGGGGTTACAGGTTTTCCAGTGTACATGAGTGTCGCCATGGAAGATGTTATAACTACTCTCTTTACAGATGGAAATTTTGCACATGACTTGAGAACGCTAAGTGTTCCCTTCACTGCGGGGTTAATAATTTCGGCCTGAAATGTTGTAAACTCAACAATCATTACAGGTTTTCATATGAAACCATTGAATGAATTAATCATCGACTCAATACAAAACTAAACTTGTTTGCCTAAGGGAAAAACTTGTCAAAACTAATTTGTTTGCCTAGAGGAAAAACTTGTCAAGCAAAGTTATCCAACCGTTTGGTTGGGCTAATGAATTAATAGAGTGGATGAATATTAGATGTTATTACAGTAGTGTATGTTTGGTATTAACACATGGGAATAGCTATTCCAATACAACGTTTTTTCTCCCATTTTGGGGAGTTGTCATTCCTCAGCTTTCCCCTTTTCAATTCTCTCTCTTCATCTTTCTTAGTTTTCTCTCCCCTCCCTCCTCTCTCAACTTTATCTCTCCTATATATATTTCTCTGATCACCACTTCTTCTCTTCGTTTCTTGCATCACTTTCTCTCTTCTATTTGTCCTCTCGCTCTCTCTCTTTTCACTCTCACTACTTTTTCTCTTCTCTTTCTAGCTACTTTCTGTCTCTTCTATCTCTAGCCACTTCCTCTCTACTCCTTTTCTCTCATTGTTTTCTCTCTTCTCATCACTCTACTTTCTTTCTATTCTCTCTCCCCATTTAATTTAAAAATGAGGACTATTATCTTATTAAAGTAAAATGTCACCATCGCAACTAAACAACACCTAGTTATTAAGGTATAAAAATCTGTCAACCTGAGGGTCAGAGGCTGAAAAAATTGAAGGAGAAGCTGTATGAAAAACACCGTCACATCCATCAATTATAGAATCAAAAGACCCTTCTTCCAATAAATTTGCTTTGAACAAATGAAGTCTTTCTTTAGCTCCATCTAGTGCAAGCAAGTGTTTTGTTTCCTTTGGATCATCTGTAGATCAAACAAGGAGTTCAAAGTATGAGAGATTGCTCATAAAATGATATTGTGGGACTTAAGTATTTCTTTTTGGTACAAAAAGCAAACGAAAGCCCGGAATTTTGCATGAAAATATATGTACAACATACACATGTATAGATATTTTGTAAGTATTACAGAACATATGAACTTAGTTAAAAAGGATTAGATAAAGAGAACTAACTTAGGTCAAGAACAGAGGCCTTGACAATGTATCCACGTTGTAGTAAGAGCTTCACCAGCCATGAAGCTATGTAACCTGAACCTCCTGTTACACATACCACCTTTTCTACTCTTGTCATCTCTCTTTGTATATATTTTCACAGCCTATGAGTTTATTTCATGCAGCTTGTACTTAATTGTTGCGCTACATCTTCGTGCATTGGAGGTATAAATAGGCACACTTTAGTAGCAATTTCAACAACTTTATTAGTGTGTTAACGTTTCTTTTGGGAATGGTCAACGTTGTCATGCCGTTAATATAAGCATACAAACAAAAGCAAGATTAGGTGCACAGTATGCAAAGTAGAGGTAAGGATATGCTTGATTAGATCTATTCATATATATACTCTGCCACTTGCGAAACATGCAAAATTTCAAAAAGAAAAAATCCTAAAATTTGAATCACTAATATTATTAGTTGACTTGACAATGTCGTATGGTTGTAAATAATACTAATTCCAATCATGGCAATTAAAGCTAACTCAATTAGTTTAGCATTTTTGGACGAACGTAAGTGAGAAGATTCAAAATCGTAATTAGGTCAGTTCATATATAAATTTATAATAAAATTTTTGAAAAAAAAATACTAATTGAAATTGATAACACTGAAATGATTAATATAGTCCATTTGTGATTTGAGGGCCTCCTAATATTATTTTCACAAATTGATCTTGAAACACATAAAAGCAGAGTGACAAAATCCAGTGTACTACTACTTACTTCTTTATATGACAAACAATACAACAAAAAAAATTCAAACAGTAAATTAAGCAACAAAGAACATGCCAAGCAATTTACATGCTTAATCGGTCAATAATGTTTTATCCGCGGGAGATTTTTCCGCAGCCAAATTAATATTCTACAATGAAAAGGTCAACTATTCAAGAGCCTTAATTACGACAAGTTTTTATCCCCAGAAAATTCCAGACACCAAGCAGACAAGATTTTCCCATTCATAACTCCTCTCTTTGTTTCAGTCTCAATCTATCTTGTACAACTTGTTCATTGTGAATGTGTGACAAAGTCTCACATTCTGAGCCTTATAGCCTAAAGAATTGTAAATAATAACTCCTAGCAACCTTTTCTGTCATAAGCTTTGATCTCCTCCAATCAGCTGCTTCCACATTTTTACCTTATCGGAAAACAGTTGGTTGACTTATCATATATAAATTGAACGGTCAATCCATCAAATTGTCATACTTATATATGTAATTTGCAAACTTTATATTCCATTCCAAAATGACCTGATTTTGAAGAACATGATTTTGAAAAACATGCATGCTTACGTAGGGAGCACTTTTAACAGTTCAAACACAGGAAGCTTCATGGCCAAGACGCGCCATTTCACTAAATCCCAATTACCTAGCTAGCATTGTAGTATGTGGAAGATAGCAGAAGCAAAAGATCCGTAGAAATGTTAAAGCTGGATAGGGAAATATTATTAGCCCATCTTTTACTTCTTGAAAAAAAAAAAAAAGAAAAGAAAAAACCTTTCTAGAAAAGCTATGCGTACCATATGCATCCTTCCTTTAAAAAAAATGTCTTTTAAACAAAAGAAACTCTTCTGAAATTCATCTAAATACTAGTAACAGTTAAATTTTAGGCCTTAAAAAATTTTGGAAGCCATGCCAAGAGGACTTATTTATTAGAATGAGTTCCTGCATGTTGTACAATGCATGGTCAGCAGATAAGGGGAATTAGTAATTAAGAATTCTTGTCTATTTTTTTTCATTGCTGGCTTCAGCATCAGAATTGTTTTCTTATAGGTACCCTTTGGTGGTTAAATGGTGAGTTTGGGAGATTCTCTTGGAGATATCTAGCATATTTGTTTGGTACAAAAATTAGTCCAAGCCCTTCTTAGGCTTTTTCTTTTTATTTTCCGAGTAATATTTTAGTTTTCATATATATATAAAACCACTTGACAATATAAAACATTTAATACAGAAGTTGTTCAATTTAATATTTAAGCGTTCCATATTGGAGGTACAGCTTGGTACATCTAAAATTATATTATGCACATGGTTACTTGAATGAAATCATGATTAATTTACAGCCTCCGAAGTTGAACCCCGATTTTCAATGCTTCAAACTTTCTAAGTTCCGAGAAATTTTAAATTTTAAAAGAAAAAATGTTATTTCTAAGCTTATGTCTAGTCATGTTGACACCCCAAAAAAAAAAAAAATCTTGATCCAAACTACGGGATAGAAAAATGATAAGCATTGATTGACAATCTGTCCTTGATTTACTATGCGTTATATATATAAATATAACATATACTTAATTGACTAACAAGCCTGCAGAGTTGAACGTAGTAAACCTAATATGATTTGTAAATAAATTAAAAATAGATTAATGGATATTTTCAAGTCATAAACCACAGTTAAACACGTAATTAACTGGTCGTTAGCCTCACCATGACCAACAAAGTCATAATGAACTGCGTTATATGAGATCACAATACATAGATAATTGAAGGGTAAGCCTAATTGTTTCTTTAAAGAAAAAAAAAAACAAACAAAAAAACCCATCAAATAAAGAAAGACATGAGAGAATCTTCAATGGATTGCTAAATCAATGCTATAGTGTGGCATTGAGCTAAAATTAAAATCCTCTCCGTGCGTTTTTTTAAAAACCAAATTTTGCATACTTAGTGACAATTTGGCATGAAGTATAGCATGTCAATTTTTGGCACGCCCTTTTATTCACAAGGTTGCATTTGTTCTCATAAAGAATCACTAGTTTAATGCATAATATTAGTGAGTGTTGGTGATTGCTTACAGTTATAATTGCCCTGATTAAGTATTTAATAAAAAAAACTTTTTAAAAAATAGCATTTTAAATATCATTGTGAATTAAAGAAAAAAAATTAAAAATTTTGTGCCAAATTTAGTATTTTGATACTTGTTTGCGCCAAAAATAATATAGGCAATAGCACTGTAGATCGTTTAAGTTGTTTCTCCCATTTCATATAGCATTTTAAATATCATTATGAATTAGAGAAAAACAAAATTTAAATTTTGTGCCAAATTTAGTATTTTAATACTTACGCCAAAATAATACATAGGCAATAGAATTATAGATGGTTTAAGCTGTTTCTCCGATTTTGGGCTAGTTTGGTATTTATGTGTTGTGTTGTAATCTTATCGTAGTTGTGCCATAAGCAAGAAATAGCTGTGGAAAAAAGAATCTAGCCATTTGATAAATTTTAACTTAAAAAATTATTATGTTGTATAAAAGCAATATCTAACTATTGGGTAAACTATAAATTATGTATATTATAAATTGATATATTAAATAATTTATATTATGAAAGTAGAATCAAGTTTAAAAAGTAATTTTTATTATGTTTCTCAAATTCTACTTAAATTAGCACTTCTTACTCCTGTTTTTTTCACTAATCACTTTTAAAAGATAAAAGCAGCAATCATAATTAATCTCAAATAGGTCCTTTATCTTCTTTTTTTTCTTTTTCTTTTTCCCATTCAAAAAGTCTTATTTGTTAGTGGGATTAAGCGACTCGCCAATGGATCTCCTAGAAAGACAAATCTTTGGAGAAATTTACATTCGGTACCCATTTTTGTGCCCTATATTTCAGCATACCAGTTTTTAATTTTTCTTTCAAAAATGCCCATTCTTTAAGTATGCATTTCATGTACAAAATTATGTGTGGTCCATATTTATACTTTAAATATTTATCCATAATATACATTTACTGTATAAATATATATATATAGTATATATCTTGAAATGTATACCGATTTTTAGGTATAATTTTTATGCTTAGATCTTCCGTGTACAAAATACAAGGGGCATATCTTTCTCTAAAACGGATATTTATGTAAATATGATTAAGAAAATGAGTATTTATGAACTTTAAAAGGATATTTATGAAAATATGATTAAGAAAATTGGTATTTATGAACTTTTCCCATAAGCTTGTGTGCCTTCAAGGTAGAACTGTCAAGAGAACCGGCCTGATTCGGACCAGCCCTTTTCAGTGAAGGCCTTACATGGTCATAGGTCGGGCCCTCTACAGTCCATGCCAGACCTAGCATGGCCCAAATTCAGTCTGCACCAAGCTCCTGGCACTGGCCATGCAGGGTAGAGCCTACTCGAACAAAAGAAAAATTAATTAATTCTTTAAAAAATTCACATGGGCCAAAATGTGACCCATCATGGGCCAAGCCCCGTGCCGGATTGATGACCCAAAACCCGTTTATGTGATTTATTCCTGATTTCTAAAGAATTTCAGACTAGTCTTTGAATTATGTTTTTGCTTCAGGTTGGCCACTTAAAATTTAGAATGCCACATTAAATTACCTTGTATTATAAATGTACCTTTAACTAATTGCGGTTTGCTTCATGCCAGTTAGACACAAAAACTGGCAAACATCTGCTATAGACATTGAGGATTTACTCTATTATCCCACAAGTTACAAGCAGTTATTGGCTAACAAATTTCAAAGCATTAATAAGAATGTTTACATACTGTTACTGCAGGTTCAGAATTCACCAAAGGTCTAGAACCAATACAACCAAGCAGTAGGACTGCTCAAATACAGCCATCAATGGCATGTTTTAGATGGTAACAAGCCCTTCTCCTTGAGGCTTTCCAGAGTGTCCCTCAGACTCACTTCCAAAGGGATAAAGCTAATTCCCAAACTTTTTGCTTTCTCACTGGATACTCGGTACTTTGGCTGGAGAGGCTTGTCATCTTCACTTCTGTCCAAAGAAAACACATTTATTCCCCAAATATTTTTTTTATCACACATCAGTAATTCACTTAGATTCTGTTATAATACATTAATTTTGTAATGTAAAGCCTTGTTCTCTCCCGGCTAATTCCAGAGAAACTCTAATGCATTCATAGTGATTAGCCAAATGAAGCTAAGTTAGCTTAGCAATTTTAACCAACTTCATTGAAAATGAGAGAGCTTACTTTTCAGGAAAGCACATATCTGGGCAGAGCTCTCTTAAAATCTTTGAAGTCTCAGAAATACGTGCAACATTACCGGCGAGACAATATCTTCCACTGGCTGAACCAACTTCAAAAGCTTGAATATGTGCTGTTGCAACATCTCTAACGTCAACAAATCCAAAAACTGTACTGCCAAACGGTTGAGGCCCTGAAAGAGAATTTTAAGCACTTGAATCGAGGTATTACAGAAAAAAGAACAAAAAGAAAACCAAGCTGAAAATCAGCTTCTTCCAGCCATTAATTAGTTAATTCTTAATAGACAGTCAGCTTGTTATTCACATGGCCACTTCATAAGCCAAAAGTATCCAATTTAAATATTTAGGGGAAAACCATATGCATCTTGTCTTAAGTAGAATCAAATACTAAATTATTTCGTGACAAAACAATGTCATAAATCAGCTGTGTGGATCATGTTGTGTGAGACAGCTAGTGTGATAAGAAGAGTTAGTCGCCAAACTATACCATCTGGTTGATTCAAAACCAGCTTCACACTGCCACTGATAGTTGCCTGTAAAGGAGGACCAATTACAACTCCTGGATGTACAGTGACTAAATCGATCCTATTTTCTCTTGCAAATTTCCAAGCAACCTCCTCAGCTAGAGTTTTGGAAAGCGCATACCATTGCTGAAAAAAGGAGAATTTACGACCACAACAAAAATAGGAATGCCAATGTATATTCTACTTATCACCAATACTGCAACTATAAGAGAACAAAACTTTTAAAAGAAGTAATTAGTTAAAATAAAACATCAAATGCAACCAAAAGTGATGTTTCAGCAAGGCTCAAACATATATAATACCAGGTATTTCTTCATCTATTTACACCAATGAACTCTCAAGCATGCAAAAAAACATGATCAACAAGAGGAAGAGCTGCAAGAGAAAGGCGAAAAAAGAAAAGGAGAGTCTACTAGATGCTTAAAAAACGCCACTGATGAGATGGTATGGCAATTGGCAATAACAGAGAGGTCTTCAACTTAACACTAGAAATTTATAACAAAAGATATAATTAAGCTGTGAGAACTTCAAGAACATGCATACCTCCAACCTCTCACAAATAACAGGATCAGAAAACCATGTTTCATCAACTACCACATCCGGGGTTAGAGGGTTTTCAGTGAGCATAAGTGAAGCCATAGAAGATGTTATAACCACTCTCTTTACAGATGGAACTTTTGCACATGACCTGAGAACATTAAGTGTTCCCTTCACTGCCGGCTCAATTATTTCCGCCTGAAACCATTACAGGTTTTCATGTAATGAACCATCAGTTCGAAATAGAACTAAATTGTTATTGTACCTAAAGGGAAAACATGCCAGGCAGTTATCTAAGGAATTAATGTATAGGAATTCTGTCTACCTGAGGGTCAGGGGCTGAAAGCATTGAAGGATATGCTGTATGAAAAACACCATCGCATCCATCAATAGCAGAATCAAAAGACCCTTCTTCCAATAAATCTGCTTTGAACAAATGAAGTCTTTCTTTGGCTCCAACTATTGCTAGCAAGTGTTCTGTTTTCTTGGGATCGTCTACAGAGGAAAATATGAGTTCAAATTTAAGATATTGCTTATAGAATGAGATTGTGGGATTTATTTATTTCTTTTTGGTACAGAAGGCAAACAAAAACCCAGAATTTGAAATTGAAAATACATAAGCGTATACACATATTTTCTAGGAATTATAGAATGGGAAGTTGTTTAAAAAGAAATAGATAAAGAGAACTAACTTGGGTTACGAACAGTGGCTTTGACCGTGTACCCATGTTTTAGTAAGAGCTTGACCAGCCATGAAGCTATGTAACCTGAACCTCCTGTTACACACACTACCTTTCCTTCTCCGCTCATCCTCTCTCTCTCCCCCCATATTTTTATGTATATATATATTGTCACCGCTTATGACATTTTTTTCCTTATCTCTCTCTATATTGTCACAGCCCACGGGTTGTAATTAGAGCTCGTTTGGTCGGAGAGAGTGAAAAAAATAAATGGAATGGATTCCAAAATAATTCAATTTTAATGAAAAATAAAAAAAGAAAATTTTTAATGGAAAATAATTTGGTGGAATATTAGGGGGGAAACAATTCCATTTCATTTGTTTTTTTCTTTATTTTCAACTAATTTATATAAAAATAAATAGAAAATTACTAAAAATAAATATTTTATGNNNNATAATTTAATAAAATAAAATAATCTTAAATGTAAAATAATTATTGTTTTTATTTAATAATTTAATAATTTAATACTATTTTTAAAATATATGAAATAATTATTTTATAATTATTATTTTAAAATAATTTAATAAAATAAAATAATGTCAAATGTAAAATAATTTAATAATATATTTTAAAAAATATATGAAATAATTATTGTTTTAAAATATTTAATAAAATAATTTAACATTCATAATTATTTTACAATTATTATTTTTTTAATTAATATAATAACATAATAATATAATACAATGCTAAATGTAAAATAATTAAATAAAATAATAATTTAATTAGTAAAATAATTTAATACTAAATGTAATTTAAAATATTTATTTGAAGCGAATGATATTTTTCTCATATACAGCTAATTCTATTTTTTTTTACAGTTAACTAAATATAAAAATATCCATTCCGCTAATGATTATACTACTTCAATCAAACAATATAATTACGTTATCATTTATTTTACATTTCATTTTAATTACTATTACCATTATAATTACTACTACATCAACACCTCTAGTTACATTGGAGGTATAGTTAGGCACATTTCACATGGTTCATTGAATATATGTATGCATGGTTTATTGAATATATTTATGCATTATGACTACATGTGCAACATCAAAATAAAATAAAACCATATGTGCAGCATCAAAATTAAAAAAAAAAAAATACAAATCTCAAAAATTTTGAATCATCGATTAGTTAATTTGACAATATTGTATCATGGTAGCGTACAATAATAAATGAAAACAGAATTTACCTCATAGTCTTCAATTTGTTTAAGAGAACGGAAAGAATGTTTAGAAGAAAACGACAACAAATATAAACGACACGAAACAGATATACATGATGAGTACTACTACTGACGGTGTTAGAGATAAATGATACATCTATCAAAAACGACATGTCGCTGTTAATCTGTTTCATTGTAAAATTATATCTTAACAATGCGACATGTCATATAAACAGGCAGGCTCATTGGTGTAAAGTTTCATGGTGGATCACCAATCACCCAAAAAAAAAAAAAAATGCGTAGTCAACCATGCAAAAGTTAGTAACAGATGATTAAGTGATCATCAGTCACAACTTGCCTGCTTCAATAAGAAAATCTGGCAAAGCGAAATATAACCATCTTTTCTTGAGCCAATTGAGGTTAATTATATTGGTCTAGGATTCTTAGCAGGGTGTATAAGTGTGTGAGAAGAAAGGAATTCAAATTTTAATTAGACTTATTTATGTATAAATTTCATAATAAAAGATTTTTTTTTTAAATATAACCATCTTTGCTTGAGTGACGAATTATTTCTAAAAACATGCATATATAATATATTAACAAGGAGTCTAGTAGCAAAAATTACCTTGGATTTTCATTCAAAAAAAAATTACCTTGGATAATAACTCTGTTCATTAACTAATTTTGTTGTTCATGCCATTTAGACGCAAAAAATTGTCATATATAAAAATTGCCATATATATATATATATATATATATATATCTTAACTTCTACGCTATTGAGAGTTCAGTCTCTGATGTGCACTGGTCGGCTCATTTTTTATACTGATCGACTCAATCTTTTTACTGGCGATGTATTTTTGGCCTTAACTAGTCAGGTTATACCTCTAGTGTCGTTACTTTAAAGAAATTAGAGTGCTCATAAGTAAGTTTGTGCTCTAAATATATTAACAAAGGATAACACCATAGGATTTTGGTCTTACTATGTTAATCTTTGGAATCGGAGTAATAATTAATAAGGATAATTGAGAGCAGTCATATTTCATAATCAGAAGAGAAATTCTTGAATTTATAAAAGATAAACAAAGTATTTACCAAGGATGTTTTCATTAATGATAAGCTCTATACATATAGAAGCCATATTTTGATTTCTAGCTTTGAAATACATAAAGGTCTACAACCACCACTACAACATGCTTTCAAATATGCTTATTTATTTATTTATTTAATGGCTGAATGAATACAAATGCTTGAGGATTACTGTGAGATGTCAATGGCATGTTTTAGATGTTGAGAAACCCTTTCTCCTCTAGGCAGTATCCCTCAGACTTACTTCCAAAGGGATAAAGCTAATTCCCAAACTTTTTGCTTTCTCACTTGATACTTGGTACTTTGGCTGGAGGGGCTTGTCGTTTTCACCTCTGTCAAAAGAAATTCTAGAACACATTTATTCACCAAATATTTTTGTCATATATAAGTAATTCACTTAGATTCTCTCATAATACATAATATTTTTATCATACATATCAGTAGTTTCGCATAAGAAATTTAGAATAGAACCAGAGAAAGTACTCTAATGCATTTATAGTGATTAGCATATAATAAGAAACAAATGAAGCTTAGTTAGCTTAGCAATTATAACCAAATCATTGAAAATGAGAGGGCTTACTTTTCAGGAAAACACATATCTGGAAGAGCTCTCTTAAAATCTTCGAAGTCTCAGAAATGAGTGCAACATTACCAGCTAGACAATATCGCCCACTGGCTGTACCAACTTCAAAAGCTTGAATATGTGCTGTTGCAACATCTCTAACATCAACGAATCCAAAAACTGTACTGCCAAACGGTTGAGGTCCTGAAAAGGAATTTCGAGCACTTGAGTCGAAGTATTTCCTATAAATAAATAAATAAATAAATAAATAAATAAAAAAGCTGAAAATTAGCTTCTGCCGGCCATCAATAAGTTAATTCTCAATAGACAGTCTCCTTGTTACTCACATGGCCACTTTATAAGGCAAAAGTATCCATTTTAATGAGGAAAACCATATGCATCTTCTTGACTTAATCAAGATTAAACATAAATCATTTCATGTCTAAGAAAACGTCATAAATTAGCTGTGTGGATCATGTTGTGTGAGGCAACTAGTGTAATAAGAAGAATTTGTGGCTAAACTATATCATCTATTTGATTCGGACCCAGCTTCACACTGCTATTAACAGTTGGCTGTAAAAGAGGAACAATTACTACTCCTGGATGTATGGTGACCAAATCTATCCCATTTCTCTAGCAAATTTCCAAGCAACCTTCTCAGACACAGTTTTTGAAAGCGCATACCATTCCTGGTAAAAACAGAATAGACGACCGCAACAAATATAAGGAAAGCCAATGTATACTCTACTCCAATCTACAATCATATGAGAACGAAAGTACAAAAAAACGTTGAATGAGAGACATAGCACCTTGGTCCATAGTTATATAACCATCCAAAAGAAAAATGATGGTAACTACATACAGATATTAAAATGCATTGAAAATAATATTTGTAATTGCTCAAATGTATATAATAATACTAGCATTTATTCAGTCATTTTACACCAATTAAGAGCATACAAGAACTGTTGGTTTTTAAAACGATTTTCACAGTGGAAGAATGGCCCAGGAATATTTAAAAATTTTCTCAAAATAATTGACTATATGAGTACGTAGTATTAATTCATAAAAAAGAGAAAGAGACAAAGAGAATAGATCTAATACATCTTGTAGTCTATCAGCAGATCCTAGTTTTTCTGTCTTCTAAACTACGATCTTCCAGTCTAAGCCTCAAACACAACTAGATAAATATGTAGACGTTGCGTATAATCTCTTAAAACTCACACTTTAAGTCCTTGCAATATTCTCAACCCATGAAATTGTAAGAGTTTGTTCTACAGTGAATAGAAAGACTCTCTTTTTTTTCTCTCTAACTTATGGAGTCCATGTAGAAAAAAAAATACGTAGTTTCTACTACTAGGATTTCACTTTATATATATATATATCTATATATATATATTAAACTATTTAATAAATTAATTAATTAATATATATAATGATTTTTTAAAATTTTACCCAAAAAAAAACTTTAATCAGTTTTCTAATTTTTATTTATCTAATTATCTAATAATTAGATATTTTTAAATTCAAAATTTAAATAAATTAGGAAACTTATGTTTCCATAAATTTAAATTAATTAATTCAAAATTAATTAATTAATAACAATTATTAATTACATATAGATAAACTATTTATCTAGACAAAATATGCAGTAACAGAAATAATATATTATTCAGTAAGAAGCCAGTTGAGACCTATAGACCTGTAATTCAAACTCTAATAAATTATGACAATTACTTAAACTCTTTAATTAATTTGTCTAATTTATTAATTCTAGTATTACTCAACCAAAAATCTGGAATTATACTCTTGAAGTTAAAGAATTAATTTACTCAAAAAACAACGAGCAGTCCATCGATTTAATCATTACATGTAATTCAATCCTTCATAGATAATTTATAATTGAAACTAGCTCATATTTCGTTTACCTCTCCAATGACATTTTTATCTTTGTGTACCATTGATTTATCACTGAACAATTAATTTATAAATCTATCATAAATTGAGTGCTTAAATTACTCAAGTCCTGAATCAATACACAATGAAATCATCTTTCTAGCTTCTTTGTGGAAAGAAAGGATTTCATATCTGTAAGCTATATTCCTCACTACTCATCTCATCATGCTCTCAAGATACACGTATTTCTATCTGCTTAAAAAAAAACCTTTAACAAGTATGTTAAAGAATATAATATTATTAATAGGAATCTATAACTACTCAGGATTAAGATTGATTTACATATTATCATCTTGATTTACATATGATCATCTTATATCATTATTTGAACTCTCAATAGTTAATGGAATTTATATGAGATTCAAATCATATCTAGTCCAATCCTATATAATCGAATTATATAAAGTACCCTCAAGTAATATCAACATATCAATAGTTCAGATAGGACTATAACATTCTCAATGTTAATGGATTATACTAATAATATTCAATTAAAGATCTCAAACTTTAATTAATTATTACGGACTATTTAATTTATTATCCATAAATTTAATCCTCATGAATATAAAACTTTTATACTAAATTTATAGTCACATAAATAAAAACTAAGAATTTTCTAATGTTTAAAGACATAAAAATTATACACAAATTTAAATAGAACAATATTATTTTATTAATTTAACAAATATCCAAAATATTCACACTTTTAAGACATAAACCCTAACAAAAACACGACCAATAAGAACTAAGAAGAGCTGCAACAAGACAGAGGCAAAAGAAATAAAAATTAATGAGAGGCTTAGACAATACCATAGGTGAAAAGACATGGCAATTGGCAACAATGGAGATACCTTATACACTAGAAATTTATAACAAACTATATAACAAGTGTGAGAACTTCATAAAACACATATGCATATCTTCAAATTCTCACAAATAACAGGGTCAAAAAGCCATGTCTCATCAACCACCACGTCAGGGCTTAGAGGTTTTCGAGTGTACATAAGTGAAGCCATGGAAGATGTTATAAGTACTCTCTTTACAGATGGAACTTTTGAACATGACCGGAGGATGCCAAGTGTTCCCTTCACTGCAGGGTCAATTACTTCCGCCTTAAATATTGCAAATTCAAGAATCATTACAGATTTTCATATGAAACCATTGAATAAATTTGCTTTGAACAAATGTAGCCTTTCTTTAGCTCCATCTAGTGCAAGCAATTGTTCTGTCTTATGCTTTGAACAAATGTAGCCTTTCTTGACCTCCATCTAGCGCAATCATCTAGCGCAAATAAGTGTTCTGTCTTATTTGGATCATCTGCAGATCAAATTACATAGGCGTTCAAGGAATGAGAAATTTGCTAATACAAATACAATCAGAGATTCCTTACAGAATTAGATTATGGAATTTACATCTTTCTTTTGGATGGAAAAAACTAACGTAAAACCAAAATTTGAAACTGTATATGTATGTGTGCATGTATATATATATATATATATATATGGTCACGAACAGAGGCTTTCACAGTGTATCCACGTTGAGCTTTATTATCAAAAGAAAAAAAAAAGTTGTAGTAAGAGCTTGACCAACCACGAAGCTATGTAACCTGAAGCTCCTGTTACAAACACAACTTTTCCTTCTCCGCTCATCCTCTCTCTCTCTCTCTCTCTCTCTCTCTCTCTCTCTCTCTCTCTCTCTATATATATATCTATCTATATTTTTCACAGCCTAGGAATTTGAACTTGATTGTTGGCATCATCGTCTGCATTAGAGGTATAAATAGGGACACTTTGCTAGCCATTTTTAACAACCGAACAGATATAAAAATAATAAATATACATACATACATAGGGCACAATCCGATAGGTATTTTTTTTAATCTATATATGGGTATCATTTTACACAATAAAAATGTATTATGCACATTTTTTATATTAAAAAGTGAAAAATAAAAAAAATATTAATAATATACTTTTTTTCATGCACTTCATTATAACCGTTAGATCACCATTAGATAATGATCTAACGGCTAAAAATAAATAACTGCACATAGGTAAAAAAAAATATCTACTGAATTGATAACCTTATATATATATATATATATATATATATATATATTTCTAGTTTATTATTGCTTTGTAACCCTTTTTTTTAGAATTGTCATTCATGTCATCATATCCTATGTATAGTTGCATAAGAAAGATCATATATAAGTAGCATGCATCGTAATAAATATGACATGCTTGATTGGATCTATTTATATATTCTGCAACATGTTCTGCATGCTAAATAGAAGGAATTAAAAAGTGGATAGAAGGACAAAGAAATCCAAAAATTTAAATCACTAATACAAATAAAACAATACTATATTTTATTATATTATTAAATACACATCAAGAGTGGTCATAACACTCTTTGTACAAATAAGCTAAATAATAGGAATGATAATATAACCAAATAGTTATGGGTATCTGTAACTATTCGATCTGAACGGATAAAGAAAAACCCGTTGAAGTGAGAAAAATGATTGGAGCAGTAGATAATTGCACTATTAATATGCGAGTATGGTTCAGAAATGATATTAGCATAATCTGTACCGTATTTGTCTCGATATATATATATATATATATATATATATTTACATAGAAAAGTTGTTATACATATAAATATCTATTTAATTTTATATTATTTATATTTTTATATCTTTGATAAAATAATAAATTTAGAGAGTTATATGTATTTGTATATTTAAATTTTAAATTTTATAAATTATCAATATATTATTGTGTTTAATATTTTGTTGATTATAAAAAAAAATTTAATATTTTCATATTAATTTTTTATTTTATTATTATCAATGGATAATGTCCGTTATCTGTTTTTATAATGCAACACAATCCCTATATCCAAAAAAATTAATAATGAACAAATATGGTACTGTAACTAACTTTCATAGATAAAAATAATAACTAAAATACTGCTCCTAATCCGTGTCTTTGTCAGTCCTACCTAACAACCTAAATGTGAAATCTAAGTCTATCACGTGAATTCACATGCAAGTTTCTCTCTTTGCAGGAGGAAAAAAAAAAAGCAAAAACTTTCCCTTTTGGTGGGCCCAAAATAATTTAGATTTAAAAGAAAATGTGGCTTTACATGGTGTGAATGCACGTGTACAACGAAATCCACACAAATTGGCTGAAGAGCGCCTTTTTTTTTTTTAGGCCAGCTGAAGAGCACTTCTCATCACTAACATGATTAGTTGACTTTACAACGCTCATGTGGCTGCAAATAATACTAATGAAGAATTGAAGATACAGTATCTGATAATCATAAGATTAAAGATTTGGTTTTGCACCCAAAATGAGACATTAGCCCATTTGTAATTGAGGCTCCTATATTATAGGATTGAAGAATGGAATCGATCTAGAATGGCAAAGCTTTTCACATTTATTGTTATTTAAGGCCTTAAGGGACTTGTCTGGAGCCAATTAGCCATAAAAAATAAAAAATAAAAAAATCGTTTAGAAGGAAAACTTTTCTTTTCTTGCAAAACGACAACATATAAGTACAACGTGTCCTATATAAACGACACTAAAAGGACGTGTAAGGATGGTAGTGTAGACAAACGACATGTGGTAAGTTGTCTGACACTGCTGCTAATAATCATGATAAGTGAGGTCACGAAAATCATATTTAAACCCAAAACTATATTTTTTATGATCCGACATGTCGTATAGACAGCCATGCCTTAGCAAACGACATCGACTCTACTCGAGTACACTTTTTTTCTTTTTTCTTTTTTCTTTCTTCCCCCCCGAGATCTACAAGACTACAAACTTTGAATAGATATTTCAATTTAACTTACCCTTCTCAAAATCAAAACAGCACAACAGAGTTTAAAAAGTAAGCCTTCCATTACTAAAGACACAGACTATGGTTAATTGCATAAATGTGTAAGTTTCATGTGATGTTAACATAGTGAGTAGTATGGCACTCTCCAAGAAACTAGGCATGCTTTTGAGTTTATTAGAAATATTTGAAGAAGATATCATCATCTTTACCCGATAATATTTTATGTTACAAATTCTTATTGAGAGTTCTCTTGCACAGAAAGAGATTTGCCGGGTTTCATGTCAGAATCGCTTAGTCCATAGGAAGTCAACAAATTTGAGTATCCTTTTGGACTGTCCTAGTGCTAAATTTGTCAATGCATCCTACCTGAGTTATGAGTCTTTAGGCTCGTAACACGTTTATCAGAACAAGAAAGAACAAAGATTACTGAATCCCATAACTTTAGTTAAAGAGTTTTAAATAATCATCGGCTTATTGGCACATAGTTATGGAAACTTACGTTGTAGTTGTATAGAATCACTATTGATATAGGCGTTTGGTACGTTCTCCTGTCCAAATCAATTTTTTCATCACTGTACAATGAAGCCAATGAGTGTTTTAATTCAATGCAGAATCCATATGTTTGACATTCTTAGTTCTTTATGCTAAAAACAGAACGTTTAGCTCTCTAAAAAGACTATATTAGTTCGAATGGATGAAAAAGAATATCATTAGTTATAGCTAGTTTGCTTCTAGTAGAAATTTTTTGGACAGCCTAATACATACGACTCACTCGAACAACCTTCCCCTGAGTGAGTTCTAAGAAAATGATAATGCTATGGATGTAGCATAAGTACAGACTCCAACACCACAGTAATTTTCGATAATTACCCTGCCCTTTACTTATTTTTGCCGTTTGCTTTATGTCATTAGGACTCCAAAGAAATGCAATATATTTGTCTTGACATCTACCTAAATGGCAAATATTGAAGATTACACTTTGTCACAAGCTAAAGCAATTAAATGAAAACAAATGTCAGAGGATTAACAAGAATGTTTACATAATACTAATATAAACACAGAACTGATTATTTGATATAGAACCAGCACAACCGAACAGTAGAAGTGCTTTATTAATTATTGGTGTAATGGGCTATATTAGATGTTAAAAAGACCCTTCTCCCTGAGGCTTTCAAAAGTGTCCCTCAGACTCACTTCCAAGGGGATAAAGTTATTAATTCCCAAACTTTTTGCTTTCAAATCTGATAGTTCGAACTTTTGCATGAGAGGCCGGTCATCTACAGTTCTGCAAACAATTGCAAAAAAAAAAAAAAGAAAAAGAAAAAGCATTTAACCTTAAAGAGTTCAATCATATATCAGTAAATTACATAGATTTTTCACTCTACAGCAATTAGATTTAGTATAGTATTATAAGTTCTCTCTCTTCCCTGCTGCAAGAAAAAGTGATGCATTTTATACTTGTTGATTAGCTTATAATAAGAAACAAAGTCAAGGTTAGTTGGCTTAGCAATTTGACCAAATACCTTGGAAATGGTAACTTACCTTTCAGGAATGGTTAAAGCCGGGTAGAGCTGATATAAAATCTTCAAAGGCTCAGAAATGTGTGCAACATATCCAAGTAGACAATATCTTCCACTAGCTGAAGCAACTTCAAATGCTCGAATATGTGCCCTAGCAACATCTCTAACATCATGAAATGTATAAACTCTGTTGGGAAATGTTTGAGGTCCTGCATTCGAACAAAAGTAGAAAATTTAGCTTTTGCTTGCCATTGATAGCTTAATTCTAGCCCCCTTGTTATTTTCATGGAAACTTTTATTTAAAAAAAAATGAAACATGAAAAACAAAAAAAGGCCGAAAGAAATGATTTGTTAAAGTTGAAGAAACCCATGTGAATCTTGAACTAAGCAGAATTGTATTAAATTGTCCTATGACAAAGGAATCCTAATGTGTCCACATTGTGTGAGATTAGTGCGATAAGAAAGACTAAATAGTTTCTAAACCATACCATTTAATAAATCCATAATCATCTTGACGCTGTCATTCATAGTTGGCTGTAAGAGAGGACCAAGGGTAACTCCTGGGAGAATGGTGATCAAATCAATTCCATTATCTTTTGCAAATTTCCAAGCAGCCTGCTCGGCTAGAGTTTTTGAAACAGCATACCAAATCTGCAAAATAAGCAATTGTAAGACCACATAGCATAGGAGAGCCGATATATATTTTACTTTTGCAATCTATAAGAGAACAAAAACTTTGAACATAAAACATAGACAAGCTTATAGAAATAAAGAATATTCCACACCTTCAAGTTCTCACAAATAACAGGATCAGAAAACCATGTCTCATCAACTACCACATTAGGGCTTAGAGATTTTCCATTGAGTAAAACCGCAGACATGGAAGATGTTAAAACCACTCTCTTCACAGAAGGAGCCTTTGCACATGACCTGAGAACACTAAGTGTTCCCTTCACTGCCGGCTCAATTATTTCGGCCTGAAATATTCCGAACTCAAGAATCATTACAGGTTTCCATATGAAACCACTGAACAATATTGATTTGGTATGTAAGGAGAATCTGAAACTGAATTTTTGGCCGAAAAGATAAGGAATGAGGTATCCATTTACCTGTGGATCAGTGGCCGATTGAAATACAGGAGATGCTGTGTGAAAAACACCATCACATCCATTGATGGCAAAATCAAAAGCTCCTTCTTCCAGTAAATTTGCTTTGAATAAATGAAGTCTTTCTTTAGCTCCATCTAATGCAAGCAAGTGTTCTGTCTTCTTTGAATCATCTATACACGAGTTCGAAGGATGAGAGATTGCTAAGGATGATGGATTGCTATTAAGTGTAGATGTATAATATGCTTGAATATAAGAATATAACATCAGTACATGTCTTAGATTTTGCTCATATTATAAAAGCAGTTGGGGTTTACGTCTTTCTTTTTGGTACCAAAAACAATCAATTACCCAGATTTAAAAGTGATAAACTACTAAATATGTACAAAGTTAAAAAGGAAGAGATAAAAGAGAACTAACTTGGGTCACGAACAGATGCTTTGACAGTGTATCCTTGCTCTAGCAAGAGCTTGACAAGCCATGAAGCTATGTAACCTGAAGCTCCAGTTACACACACCACCTTTCCTATTCCACTCATTCTCTATTTTTGTTTCGCAAATTGTTCATGAAATGAGAAGGAAAATAAAAAGAAAAAGCTCCTCTATTATATGAGTTGTTTTTTTATTATTCTTTTGGGAGTCGCAAATTATGTGTTAGTTGAATGCTGAATAAATGCGTACAAGAAATCAAGATTAGGTACTGATATAGCATATGATTCAATATATGTCTTGACTGTAAGTAAAAATTATGAACACGCGTCAGGCGGCAAAAAAAGAAAACTAGCCATTCTATAGGAATCTATGTAAATATGAACAGTTGAAAGGAAGAAAAAAAAAAAAGAAAAAGAAAAAAGAAACACTTGTGAGATTGTTCTTCATTATAATGACTACTAAAATATTTCTCAATAGTGTAGAAGAATGTATCTTTATTAGTTCGCTAGATCACTATGGACTATAAGTCCATCATCGTGGACCTAACTACGAATAATTTGGGCAGAAATTATTTTTTTATGACTAGTTTTCAAATTGCTTTTTTTAGAAGTGTCACAGTAACAATAATCACTAAATTTTATAATGATAAATTTATGATATTTTTTAAGGCTAACATTAGTCATTAATATAAATAAAATGACGAGTAGTTATCAATATAGTTATTAATATTATGAAGTTCTAAATCATTCAACAAATCCCAGTCAAAAAAAAAATATATCATTCTACAAAATACTGCAGAGAAAGTCAATTCGGCTCCAAACACTACTAGTTCGGTCCATATTCCTTGGCCGAAACAAAATACTCCAGAGAAACTCAATTTGGACCCAAACACTAGTTAGGTTCATTTCTCTTGGGCAAATTGCTCCGGACTAGGAACCCATGTGAACTCTTCTAGCCCATGAGACCCCAAAGCCGTCAGAGCTTTTTTTTTAAAAAAAAAAAAGTGCCGTCAGAGTTTCTGTCATTGATGTTGACTATTTCGGGGAAAAATAGTCATATTATTATGTCATAATTAAAATTACTATCAACGACCAAATTTAAATGATCACTCAAGGTCAATCGTCCTCAAAAATAGTTCTAAAAATTATCATTACCATTTACCACCCGGTCATAAAATAACTGATATATATAATTTGACGAAAAAAAAAAAAACTATCAAACTCAATCATCCTCCAAAATACTTCTAAAAATTATCATTACCACCATCCACCCACGAGTCATAAAATAACAGCTATATATAGTTTGTCAAAAACAAAAATTTGGGCCAAATTACTCCCCCCCCCCCCCCCAAGTTCATTTTCCCTATACTTTAAATCAATTTAAAAAATTGCTCCACCTAATTTCTCTATATTAGTTTGACAAAAATAAAAATTTGGTCCAAATTACTCCTACCCAAGTCCATTTCTCCACACTGAATCTAAAGCCAATAATCAAATTTGCAAAAAAAAAAAAAAAAAAAAAAAAAACTTAGAATATGTAATTATGAGATCAACATGGGACTCAGTATTTTATTTTGTACTTATAAAGTGTCATTGATAACTGATATTTTGCCAAGGCGATCAATGGAGTCATCTTCATGGCCAAGAAGAGATTGGGAACTTGATTGGGGATTAAGGTGTTGAAATTAGTTCTTTAATTGACCCCATGATAGGGTTAAATCTATTTTTTATGATCATAATATAAGTAGTTCTCAATGTGTTTAAAGTATGATCTACATCAATTATTTTATTTTCTACAGTGATTATCCAATTGCATATTATAGAGTAGAGTTCTGGTAATCTTTTATATTTAAAGCTTTTGCTTTAAAGTAATAATGCATTTATCAACTACATTAATTTTCAAAGTCGATCAAAATGTGTGACTCCAAAATTCAACTTGGCCCTTCTTTTACCTCGTCTATTTGAACTATCGGGTAAATAAAGGGCAATATAAATATAATGATGGAAAACTGCTGAGACCATTACGGTGGATTTTACACCTTATAGTGAATTTGGTGGGTTAAATTCCTGATGGTGCTCTTCTTCTTGGAAATGTGAGGTTCTTGTTACAAGGAGGAAGAGGAATGATCCCATGTAGTAAAGTGACCAAATTTTGGCCCTTTTTTACTTTCAATTTTTAAATATTATAACAAAATGACTAATATATCAGTATATATACCACGTGTATATATTATATATTCAGTATAAAAATTTATATACTTAGTAAACGAAGAGTAAAAATATATATACTTTTCATTTAGCTATAAAAAGAAAAATGAAAGTTTATTAAAACAAAATGTAAAAAGAGGACACCCACCATAAATTCAAAAGGGAAAAGGAAACAAACTATTAAAACAAGAAAGCAAGTCTAGATGAAATATAACACAAAAAAGTAGGTACTAAGCCTAAATTTCACACAAAAAAACAAAATTGAGCCAAGCCAAGTTGGTATTTGTGAAATACATTTGTAAAAAAGTAGGTATTCTCTAAATTTCAAAAAAAAAAAGGAAATATTATATATCCAGTATAAAAATTCATATACTTAGTAAACGAAGTGTAAAAATATATTTACTTTTCATTTAGCTATAAAAAGAGAAATGAAAGTTTATTAAAACAAAATGTAAAAAAGAGGACACCCACCATAAATTCAAAAGGGAAAAGGAAACAAACTATTAAAACAAGAAAGCAGGTCTAGATGAAATATAACACAAAAAAATAGGTACTAAACCTAAATTTTACACAAAAAAACAAAATTGAGCCAAGCCAAGTTGGTATTTGTGAAATACATTGGTAAAAAAGTAGGTATTCTCTAAATTTCAAAAAAAAAAAGGAAAAAATGTTGAGCCTAGTGAATATGGGTGAAATAGAAGGCTTATGCCCAAATTTCACAAAAGTGCTGATTGGGCCCAGGAGCCACCTGTCAAGGTGCTGGAGCAAGAGGAGTCAATTTGACCCAAGTTAGTCCTTCCCATGTCCATATCCCTAGATTGGCCCAATCATTAAACCTCGTTAAGAGGCAAGTTCGATTTGACTCAAAATTTTATTTAAAAGCACAAATACTTGGTGTGCAACCGATGTGGGACTGAATGCCTTTTGCGCTTTTGAGCTGTCATTGCAAAACAGATGTTGCGCCGGTGGTTAGGGGTGGGTCAGGGGAGTCATCTCCATCGCCAAGAAGACTTTGCTGACTTTGACTGGTAAGAAGGTTTGCGTGAGGGCTCACTTGAATCAGTTGAATGTGCCTTTAGATGGTACCAAGGTTCGTATTTGATCAACAATGGCGCTTAAGCCATTCTTTCCAGCTATTGAGTGGATGGCTTCTCTATTTTGAGTATGTGGTTGTGATTACTTTGTTGAATCTTTGTGAACTGTGTGTGTATTAAAGGTCATGGTTTAAGAACAATCACAACGGTACAGTACAAAGGCTTTATTAAGTATAGTTTTCAACGGGCATATATTAGAAGTTAAAAAGACCCTTCTCCTTGAGGCTTTCAACAGTCTCCCTTAGACTCACTTCCAAGGGGATCAAGTTAATTCCCAAACTTTTTGCTTTCAATTCTGATACTTTGTATATTGGCTTGAGAGGTTTGTTATCTTCACATCTGCAAAACAGTGCAAGAAACACACTTACTAGTAAAGAAATTTGCCATATGTTATATTAATGCATTTATGGTGATTAGCCTATAACAAGAAAAGAATGAAGCTTAAACAAAAGGTTCTACAAGTCCTCCCTCACTCCCTTCTTGGTGTACAATAATAGAAAAAGGTAATCTCTCTATGAATTTATTAGTGGTGATTAGCTTATAATAAGAAGAAACAAAATTAAGCAGTTTTAACCAAATAGTGGCTCCCAATCCGAATTGTTAGAAAATGAAAACTTACTTCTCAGGAATGGTCAAAGCAGGGTAGAGCTGTTGTAAAATCTTTAAAGGCTCAGAAATGTGCGCAACATATCCAGGTAGACAATATCTTCCACTAGCTGAAGCAATTTCAAATGCTTGAACATGTGCACAAGCAACATCTCGAACATCAAGAAACGAATAAACTTTATTGGGAAAGTGTTGAGGTCCTGCATTCAAAGGAAGGATCGATAAAACTTAGCATCTTCTTGCCAGAGATTAGCTCAACTCTTAGTAGACAGTCACCTTGTTATTCACATGGTCACTTTATAACAGAATACGACAAAAATAAAGTAATAAATAAAATTAGAGAAGTTGAGGAAAACCATGTGCATCTTGGACTTAGTATACAATTATTTTATGACAAAATAATCATAGTGTGTCCGCATTATGGGAGGCTATGGTGATAAGAAAGATTAATTAGTTGCTAAACTATACCATTTATCAGATTCATAATCAGGCTGACACTGTCATTAATAGTTGGCTGTAAGAGAGGACCAACTGTAACTCCTGGATGAATGGTGACTAATTCAATCCCATTCTCATTTGCAAATTTCCAAGCAGCCTGCTCAGCTAGAGTTTTTGAAACCGCATAAATATGCTGCCAAAAAGTAAATATAAGACCACAGAATTTTCTACTCTTGCAACCTGAAAGAGAACAAACATTGAACCAAAAACATCTGCCAAAAAGCAAATATAAGACTACAGAATTTTCTACTCTTGCAACCTGAAAGAGAACAAACATTGAACCAAAAACATAGGCTAGCTTAATAGAATACAAATGCAACTTAAAATGATATGTATGAGCAAAGCTAAAAAGTACATAATACTGGTATTTCTTCAATTGTACTCATTGACAAGACTAAAAAAAAGCCAGAATGTAAGTCATTTCACTGGTTCAATGAAATTATTTACACTGGACTAAGAAGCCTCTTGTATATAAATATATGACAAAAAAGAAGAGCTGCGAAAGAAGGAAAAAAAAGAAAGAAAAAGAAAGAGAGGAGCTAACAGAAGCTTAAAAAATACCACTCTTGAAAGACATGGCAACAACACAGACATCTTAAGCACTAGAAGATTATACTATTATAAATGTTAAGCGCGAGAACTTAAGAACGTTTCATACCTTCATATTCTCACAAACAATGGGATCAGAAAACCATGTCTCATCAACTACCACATCAGGGGTTAGATCTTTCCCACTGTATACAACTGAAGCCATGGAAGATGTTATAACCACTCTCTTTATGGATGGGGCTTTTGTACATGACCTCAGAACGTTAATGGTTCCCTTCACTGCCGGATCAATTATTTCTGCCTGAAATATTGTAAACTCAAGAATCATTGCAGGTTTCCATAGGATCACACAGAATGAACAATCAATTCATTATGTAAGCAAAATGTAAAATTGAACCGTTCACCTTTAGGAAAACCTGTCAAGTACTTTTCTAATGTATTGAAACATGGGAGTATGTCTACCTGTGGGTCAATGGCCGAATGAATTACAGGAGATGCTGTGTGAAAAACACCATCGCATCCATTGATAGCATAATCAAAGGACCCTTCTTCCAATAAATTTGCTTTGAACAAATGAAGTCTTTCTTTAGCTCCATCTAGAGCAAGCAAGTGTTCTGTTTTCTTTGGATCCTCTATATATAAGAGTTCAAAGTATGAGAGATTGGGAATTAGATTCGGAATTAGTGTAGATATACAATGTGCTTGAATTTGGGAATAACAACAGTACATATCTGGGATTGCTTAATAAAATGAAAAATTATATGGTGATTACATCTTTCTTTTTCGTACCAAAACTTAAACAAATTCCCAGAATTCAAATGTGATCAAGTACTAATATAAACTAAGCATAAAATGAACAGATAAAGATAACTAACTTGGGTCACGAACAGAGGCTTTTACAGTGTATCCACGTTGTAGTAAAAGCTTGACCAGCCATGAAGCTATGTAACCTGAAGCTCCAGTTACACATACCACCTTTCCTACTCCACTCATCCTCTCTATATTCACAGCCAATGAGTTTTATTTTTTCTGCCAAATTGTACTTCAAATGAGAACTATTAAAGGAGAGTGGTTTTTTTTTTTTTTTTTTGGAATTGCTGATAGGAAAATTTAGATATGTATTCAACATTCTAGAATTTCCATCACCGATTAGTGTTAAGTATTGAGCCCAATTCTCGGAAAAAATATTGATTGAGCTATAAAATCAACATGGCAAGCAGCTCTAGCAAGTAATAGAAAGTCATTTTGGTCCAAATTAGTCCTACCCTTGTCCATTTCCCTTATTGGCCCAATCATTAAACCTTGTTGGGAGGCAATTTTGAAAGACTATTATAAAAGTATATTTCTCCATACTCGTTTTTGGAGAAATATATATCATATTATGAAAAGTAAACCTAAAACCGGTGCAGATCTTATAATATACACCATTGATATATATATGTAAAATGTAAATATATATCATGTGTTTTACACATGAAGTGTGTATTTGAATGCGGAAATCAAACTATTGAAACCAAAAAGCTGGTCTTGATGAAATATAACACAAAAAGTAGGTAGTATGCCTAAATTTCACAAAAAAAAAAAAGAAGAAGAAATATCAAAAGTGAGTATTGGCAAAATATAAAGCAAAAAAGTATGTATTGAACCTAAATTTTCACCCAAAAAAAAAGAGAGAGAAGGAAAATAACTATTTTTACTTTCAATTTTTAAATGTTATAGCGGTATATCATAATATATACCACGTGTAAGTATTATATATCTATTATCAAAATTCATATACTAGGTAAACGAAGCGTAAAAATATATATATATCTAGTCTTTTAGCTATAAAAAGAAAAAAATAGACGTTTATTAAAATAAAATGTAAAAAGAGGACAGCCACCCTAACTTGGATCACGAACAGAGGCTTTAACAGTATATCCACGTTGTAATAAGAGCTTCACCAGCCACGAAGCTATGTAATCTGATCCTCCTGTTACACACACCACCTTTCCTGCTTTGCTCGTCCTCTCTATTATTCACAGCTTAGGACTTTCTTGTTACAGGTTTTACTTGCAGTGAGGACTAGTATTGGAGTTGTTGACTAGGAAATACAGATATGAATTCATTTGACTAATTGTAGTTGATAAGGGCAGATTTTGACAAGCAACTTTAACCGAAAAAATAATAAATAAATAAATAAAACATAAATTTATTTCTTTTGGCAATCATTAAATATGTGTTAGTTGAATGCTGAATAGATGCGTGCAAAGTAAGCGAGATTAATTAAGTGCTGGTCAGATATAAAATGATACGTTTGTTAATATGTATATGTTTTGAACAC
The DNA here is from genome assembly GCA_002914805.1 of Parasponia andersonii. Lineage (NCBI taxonomy): Eukaryota > Viridiplantae > Streptophyta > Magnoliopsida > Rosales > Cannabaceae > Trema > Trema andersonii. The sequence continues at coordinate 660,642 of JXTB01000029.1, forward strand.
ATGTGTTCCTATGATTGGTTGGCTCGATTAAACTATCATCATGATCAGCACTTAATAATTTATGAGGGTGTTCTCTAAGTTCGTACAAAACAATACCAATAATACTAATTTGATCATCAGCTTATCTGTCCAAATTAGTTAGCGAAAATTCTACTGTGGAGGAGCACTATAAGATTGGCTTCTGGTATGTTGCTTAAACCACTTCGTTGGCATTTCCCAGTCAGCTTTATTTTTTTTCCTTTTTAAATCGAATGAGTGTTGGAATTCAATGCACATCATAATTTAAGTTGCAGATCAATATATTTTACATAGCCAACTAATGCTATAATGGGGTAAGAATGATAATGCTATATGTATATATATGATAATAAGATTTTTGGCTTGCAGCTTTGAATTACATAAGGTTTAGAACCAGCAACAACTGTACAGTGGCTTACATTAGATGTTAACATGACCTTTCTCCTTCAAGCTTTCTGCAGTGTTCCTTAGACTCACTTCCAAAGGAATAAATTTAACCCCCAAACTTTTTGCTTTCGAATCCGATACTTTGTACATTGGCCTGAGAAGCTTTCTATCTTCATATCTGCAAAACAAGGTAGTACATATTTATTCCTCAAAGAAGTTTCTAATACATCTGACTAACAAATCTAACTAATCCATTGACTAATTACATACCTAACTAATCTATTGACTAATTACATAATCTGTCTAATTAATTACAACTAGCACACACGTTTTTTCTTTTTCACAGTAACCTGAAGCTCCAGTTACACACAACATCTTTCCTACTCTGCTCATCCTCAATTCACAGCCTAGGACTCTTTTGTTACAGACTGTATTGTAGTGAGAACTAATATTGGAGTTGTTGACTATAAAGCATGGATATGATGAAATATGAATTTAGTTGAGAAGTTCAAGTATAAAGTTCATAAAGGCACATTCTTGCAAGCAATTTTAACAAAAAAGAAATGAAAATATTTCTTTATGAGTATTCTTCTTATTCTTTTGGACTTTTGGCAATCACCAACTATGTCTTATTTGGCGCTGAGCAGCTGCACACAGAATACAGATCAGAAATAGAATATTATATGTTTGAACCTATGTATGAATTATGGACACTTGTGCACTATGATTGGTTGACTTGATTACACTATCAGCATGGTCAGAAACTACTAATTTATGAGTGCTTTGTCCATCTTTCAAGGGTTATGAGTCCAGCTTATAAATAAGAAAGAAATTCAAGCATAGCTCTATGCAATTTTAACCAAATAGTGGCTCCAACTAGGCAAATAGATTGAAAATGATAACTTACTTGTCGGGAACTTTCACAGAAGGGTAAAGATAATGGAAAATCTTCAAAGCCTCAGAAATATGGGCAATTGGTCCAGCCATACAGTATCTTCCACTAGCTGAAGCAACTTCAAATGCTTGAATATGTGCAATCTCATCATCTCTAACATAAATAAATGTATAAACTCTAGGGAAATGTTTGAGCTCCTGCTCTCAAAGAAAAAGACAAAAAATCTGAGACTTGAATCAAAGTGTTGGTAATAGAACAAGCAGCAAAATTGTAGCTTCTAAAGGTCGTTTATTAACTTATTCTTAGAATACTAGTAGACAGTCTGCGTTGTTACTCATTTGGCCATGGGCCAAGTTGAGGAAAACCATTTGCTTCTTCAAGTTAGTAGAATCAATTACTAAATTAGCCGTTTGGACATCATTGTGTGAGACAGCTAGTATACCATTTAATTGATCCAGAAACAGCTTCAGGATGGAATTAACAGTTAGCTGTAGGAGAGGACCGATAACAAATCCTGGATGAATGGTGACCAAATCAATAGCATCCTCTTTTGGGAATTTCCAAGCAGCCTCCTCAGCTAGAGTTCTGACAAGTGTATACCAGCGCTGAAAATGAAATTATATGATCATAAAAAAACATAAGAAAGCTGATGTACGTATATACTACTTTTCTCCATATTGCAACCCATAAAAAATAGAGCTTTGTACAAGAGACATGGAGTAACTTAATGTAGAACATAAAATGCAACTTAAATTGATGTATAAGCAAATCTAAAATGTATATACTACTGGCATTTTTCCTTTTTAACTGAAGAACTATAGAAAGCAACAATGTTAATTATTTCAATGCTTTCCAGCATCAGAGATGTAGCTAATAAACGTCATTATGAAAAAACGACATGCCACTGGGGAAACAACATCGCAGGCCACGTTCCCTTCTCCTTTCCTCGTCTCCCCCTCCCTAATCTTTCTCCTCTTATCTCATGCCTCTTTGTTGCCAAATATATATATATATATATATATATATAAAAGGCCATATGATTCGAAAAAAACTTCTTATGTCCATGAGAATGTCTACATTCAGAAGTGATAGTATGATTTGTCTCTTCTAACTAGAGTCTAGCATTGAACAGTTTCGCATTAAGAATGTTGAGAACGAATGGACAGAAGGGTGGCATTGATCAAGGGTGGCATTGATCAAAGGGTTCTATAGAAAAATGACCAAAATTTGGGCCAAATTTAAATAAATATTTATTTTTTAAATGTTATAGCAAAATATCTGGTATATATATTTATATATTAAGTGTAAAATATTATATATTAATTATGAAAATTTATATACTCAGTACATTAATCGAACTTGAGTGTGAAAACATATATATCTTTGGTCATTTAACTATAAAATTAAAAAATAGACATCTACTTAATTATTCACCTAAATTTTTCTTCATTAGATTAAATAAAAATACATGTATGTATATATAATTATCTTTACTCCAATATAAAATGGAAAAAAATCAGATACTAATACCAACTAATCAAAGGTATATTTACTAATCCGTAATGAAAAAAATCCAAAATTGAGTTATCCTCTTAATTTTACTAATTATGAATTTATATAAAGGATTTCTCAAAATTTGTATAATTTATGTGTAAGTAAACACCTAAATAAATTGAAAAAAGAAAACCTTCTCTTATTTGATTCCCATTACGGTTAAACATGGCCATAATCTTGTTTAGAGTAACGAGAATGTTAAGCTAGAATAATGTTGCTAATTTGGCAAATCGGAATTGTACTCAACAAAACGCAGATAGTCAAAATCTAAGTTGTCTTTTTCTTGAAATCAACTTAATAGTATTAATAAGAATATTAAAACACAAACTGATTAAAAGGGTACATAGAGTAATGTTTTATTTTGGAGTAACTTTTATTCATGGCAGTAATATTGCTTTCAAGGTCATTTGTCAAGACTTAAAGCTTGAGGAAACCCTTTTCTCCTTGAGGCTTTTAATGGTATCCCTTAGAGTCACTTTGAAAGGAATGAAATTTATTCCCAAACTGCTTGCTTTCTCTGTTGATACTTGATACTTGGGCATTGGAGGCTTGTAACCTTCGCAACTGCAAAAAACACCAACTCTATTTTTCAGGACACAATACATATTTCAATGAACTTATTTCGTTGCGTAGAATGTTTACTCTTATACAATTTTTCAAATACCGTTAAGATATCTTAAATTATTAATGCTCTTTTAAAATGCCATTTCTCCGACACCAATGTGAATGTCGTTTCTCTGACCCCAATAATTGACACGTCGTTTTATTAATGTAGGACAACAACATCTGAGAAAAAAAGAACGACAGATCGATCACCAGTTCCATAAATAAACAACATCAGGCCATTCAAATCTCTGGGAGAAAGGATATGCTGCCGGGGATAAGCGACATTTGTATGAAAACGTATATGTCGTTTTACTTCATGATGTGTCGTTTGCCAGTAGAGGAAAACGACATCTAAAATACATGATGTGCCTGTGAAGACGACCTATAATACAAACTAGAAGTCGTTTTTAATGTTGATGACTTATAAATAAATGATATTAAGCGACACTATTTTATATTTCAAAAAGGAAAAGGCCTTTATATCCAATTTTGTCTATGAAACAAACGACATCTCAGGTTTAACCATATGTATTATAAACGACGAGTTTTCTGATTCCGAGCAAATGGCATGTCTTTCAGAATAACGTTTTATGATTCCAAACAAACAATATATCGATTTTACTTGTAAATTAGCAAATATTCCGTAGAAGCAGCCAGAAAGTATCTATGTATATATACTGATTGGTTCATCGTTGAAAGGAAAATGAGAATGAAAAATTAATATTAATAATAATAACAAAACATGTTAAGTCCTTATTTAGTTGAAACCAAAAATACATAAAAGAAGACTTAAAAGAACATATCAAGATATATATAGACAAAATTGGGAAAAAAAAATCTGGTAGTTTCTTATCTTACTTTTCATGAAGGCTCAAAGTGGGATATAATTCTCTTAAAATCTCCAGAGACTCGGACAAATGCGCTATGTCAACAACTTAACAATGTCTTCCACTAGCTGAAGCAACTTCAAATTCTTGAACATGTACATAAGCAACATCTCTAACATCAACATACCTATAAACCATATTGGGAAACGTTTGAGCTCCTGCAACCAAAAGCAAAAGGAGTGAAAAAATTACCAAGTCAATTACGCGTTTCGACTGCATGGTGTGATGAAACCAGTGAAATGAGAAGGATCTCTTGCAAAACTTTACCATTTATTTGATTCAAAATCATCTCTACACTTTCACTCAGAGTTGGTGCTAAGATTGGACCAATAACATAGCCTGGAAGTAATGTGACCAGGTCGATTCGGTTTTCTTTATCAAATTCCCAAGCAGCCTGCTCGGCTAGAATTTTTGAAAGCATATACCAAAGCTGTCAAAAAGGAAAACACAAGACCATAAACATACGAGACAGAATATCAAATAAACTACTGAACACAAGACTTTGACAAAGAATTAGAAAAAAGGAGTTGTAGTACATCTACTACTGTGTTGCAATATAAGATATATAAAAGATATTAGAAGAGCAAAAAGTACAAACATGCATGCTCTCAACTTCTCACAATAGGCAGAATCAGAAAACCATGTCTCATCGAGAACCACATCAGCGGTCAGAGGTTTTCCATTGTACGTTGCTGCAGCCATGGAAGATATTAGAACTACTCTCTTCTCAGTTGGAACTTTCGCACATGATCTCTGAACATTGAGTGTTCCCTTCACTGCAGGGTCAACTAGTTCGGCCTGAAAATATGAATGACAAACAGAATGAATGCAGAATTTTGAACTAATTGTTCCATGACTAAACCATTGAAGGATTGTACAGACTTTTATGTGAGGAAAGTCTAAAAATTAGAAAAACGTACAGAAGTGACCTTTGTGACAGTATCTGAGAGCATAAATGGTGAAGCAGTGTGAAAAACACTTTCACACCCATCAACTACAGCATCGAAATACTCTTCTTCCAATAAATTTCCCTTCACCAAATGAAGCCTTTCCTTAGCTACGTCTAGCGAAAGCAAGTGTTTTGTTTTCTTTGACTAATCTGTAGTGTTTCTACACATAATTGGATCAAACCAAATGTGTCATGTCAACTAAAGGAAAACACACAATGCATGAACTATTGAATCTGAACTCTTCACTGACTTAGCTGATTATAAGCCAATATTAATTGCTAAATTTCTTAATTTGTAAAGCTTACTTTGGTATATAGCTCTACAGCCATCTTATTCGAATCATTTTAGCGAATACTTCACTCCTTTCAAAGTTTTATGCAACTGATAACAAGTACTAATCTGATGGGAATTTTGCATGGATGATAATAAGAATAAAATTGTCATAAAGTATAGAATCTGGGGTTAAAATTTTTATTTTGGGGAACAACAGTCAAAACACATAATTTAAGAGTGAAATGTTAGAATTTTGGCTTGTTAGTTTTTGTGATTGTTTTGTACTTTGTCCCACATCACTTGTGTATGAATATTTAGAGTCTACAGTTGGCTATAAATAAAGTCTTCTGCAATTGATTTTTAATCATCCCAAAATTAATTTTCCTATTAGCGAGGACCTTTATTCCTAAGAACTTCCATACTTTTGTTTTTACCATTTTTCTTATTTGTTTCCGGGTTTTTTGCATTATAGTCCAGATTTTATATTTCCTCTTTTTGAAGTTAGTTTTCTTATTTGTTTCTGAGTTTTTTGCATTATAGTCCAGATTTTGTATTTTCTCTTTTTGAAGTTAGTGAAGTGGTCAGGTAGTTTGTCGAACCTCGCTAAATTTTGTGTTCTCCTTTATTTTTGCATTTAGTATTTTCTGCACATTTTCTGCTTTTGTTAATTTCAATAGCTGGTTGGTAGTTTATATTTAATATTATCTTAGTATTAAATATAAGCATTTGGAGTAGTTGTGCTTCCATGGTATCAGAGCAACAGGTTCTCCCTAGGTTTTATTTTGTAGCCAAATTAGCAAAATTGTCAGAATTTTTGTCAATACCGGCAAAGACGAAAATGGCGACTAGTGCAAAAATCGATGTGGAGAAATTTGATGGCTGAAATAACTTCGGCTTGTGACAGTACGAGGTATTGGATGGTTTATGTCAACAAGATCAAGATATTGCTCTAGAGGAGACGAAATCGGAGAAGATAAATGATAAAGAATGGGAAATGATCAATCGTTAAGCTTATGGTACGATCTGCCCATGTCTTTATAGAGAACAGAAGTATTTATTCATGAGGGAGACTTTTGCAAGTAAGTTGTGGAAGGTGCTCGAGAATAAGTACATGAAGAAGAGTAATGAGAACCAGTTATACTTGAAGAAGAGACTTTATTGCCTTCAGTTGAAGCCTGGTACGACTATCGGTGACCATATTGATACTTTCAACCAGTTGATTACAGATTTGTTGAATTTGGATGAAACCTTCAATGATGAGGATAAAGCAATGTTGCTGATTGGGTCCCTTCTTGATGAGTTAGATCATCTCTATATTATATTGCTTTATGGGAAGAAAAAAATTATCCTTCGATGAAGTGAGTGCTACATTATACAATCATGAGATTTAGAAGAAAGATCAGAAGGAGAATAGGGATGTGCCAGCAGAAGCACTTACATGATTGTATTCGGAAGAAAGATTAGAAGGAGGATAATGATGTGCCAGTAGAAGCGCTTATAACAAGAAGACGTAGTCAAAGCTGTAAGCAGGAGAAAAGGGGTAGATCTCATTTGAAGGAAAGACCTGGTAAAGATGAATGTGCCTTTGTATTAAGAAAGGGTATTGGAAGAAAGATTGTCCGAAGTTACAGAATAAAGGCAAGAGCAAAACTACTTCTGATGCATATGTAGCTGAAGTTGAAGATGATGAGTCAAATTTTGCTTTAGTTAGTCAGCCGATGTGTCCTCACAAGGAGTGGTTCTTTAACTTTGAAGAGCTAAATGATGGATTTATTTACATGGGAAATGATGAATCATGTAAAACAACTAGGGTAAGTTCAATTCAATTGAAAAATCATAATGGATCGACTAAAATTCTGGCAGATGTTCAGTATGTACCGAAATTGAAGAAGAATCTCATCTCTTTGGGAGCTTTAGAATCTAAAGGCTTTGCTATGACTATACGAGATAGGATTCTAAAAGTCACTTCAGGCTCTTTAGTGGTGATAAAAGGTACAAGAAGAAATAACTTATATTACTACAATGATTGTACGGTTATTGGATCAATTGCTGCGGTTTCTGAAGATGATAAAGCGTCATGAATTACTAGGTTATGGTATATGCATTTGGGACATGCAGGAGAAAAAGTTTTCTTTAGTTTGGTGAAGCAAAGCTTACTGAAAGGAGCGAAGCCCTGCAAGTTGGACTTTTGTAAATACTGTATTCTGGAAAAAACAGGAGTGAAGTTCGGCATAACAATTCACAATACTGAGGGTATTCTAGATTATGTTCATTCAAATATATGGGGACCTACCAAGATAGCTTCTTTGGGAGGTATGCACTATTTTGTTACTTTTATCAATGACTTTTCTATAAGAGTTTGGGTATATGTAATGAAAAATAAGGATGACATGCTTGAAGTTTTCCTTAAATAGAAAAAGATGATTGAGACTCAAACGGATAGAAAGATCAAATAACTTCGATCAGACAACAGTAGAGAATATAGGAGTGATCCACTTTTGGGAGTTTGTCAGCCTGAAGGTATTGTGTGTCACTTTACAATTAGAAAAACACCACAATAGAATGGGGTGGTAGAACGCATGAATCTGACTTTGTTGGAGAAGATTCGGTGTATGTTATCCAATGTTAGGTTGGGCAAAAATTTTTGGGTTAACGTAACTACGTATATGTGTCATCTCATTAATTGTTTACCATCGACTACAATTGGAGATAAAACCTCTCTTAAGATATAGTCTGGAAAACCTGCTAGCGATTATGATTATTTACATGTCTTTGGTTTCACTGCCTATTATCATGTGAAAGAATCCAAATTGGATCCAAGAGCTAAAAAAGCATTATTTATAGACATCAACTTAGGTCTAAAGGGATACCGACTTTAGTGTCTAAGTTTGAGGAAGATTTTATTTAGCAAGGAAGTTACTTTTAATAAGTCTACCATGTTGAAAAAGGTAACAGAAAACCAAGAGAATACCACATTAATATTCTGCAGCAGGTGGAGCCTAATCGGCAGTAGGTGGAGTTTGAGAAAACGACAACACTAGTCCTAGCCAATGTTGTTGAAAATAATGACGACACTCCATTAGCAGAGGAGGACACTGAAGATGAAGAAGAGGTTCTGGCCCAAAAGCCTCAACAACAGCAAGAATCAATTGCACGTAATAAGTCAAGACGTGAAATTCGTAAACATATTCGATTTGTTGAAATGGTGGCCTATGCACTTCCCATTGTATATGATAATGTTCCTTCCACGTACAAAGATGTAGTCAAAAGTTTCGAAAATGAACAGTGGAAAAAAGCAATGGAGGAAGAAATGCAGTCTCTTCAGAAGAATGAAACTTGGTAGCTAGCTCAACTACCGAAGAATCAGAAGGCAATTGGATGCAAATGGGTATATGCAAAGAAAGAAGGATTTCTTGATAAGAATGATATTCGTTTCAAGGCAAGATTGGTAGCAAAAGATTACGCTCAGTTAGAGGGAATTGATTACAATGAAGTATTTTCTCTAGTCGTTAAACATTCCTCCATTAGAATTTTTTTAGCCTTGGTAACGTAGTTTGATCTTGAACTAGTTCAATTGAATGTGAAAACTCTGTTTCTACACGGTGATTTGGAAGAGAAAATTTATATGTCTCAGCCAAAAGGATTCAAGGTTGCTAAAAAAGAAAATTAGGTTTATAAACTGAAAAGATTGCTTTATGGGCTGAAACAATCACTAAGGCAGTGGTACAAGCGATTTGATCAGTTTATGATGGTTCAGAAGTACATAAGAAGTGAGTTTGATAGTTGTATATATTTTCATAGGCTAAAAGGTAAGTCTTTCATTTATCTACTCTTATATGTTGACGATATGTTAATATCTTCGAGGAGTCAAGACGAAATTAAGAAGTTGAAGACTCAGTTGAATCAAGAGTTTAAGAAGAAGGATCTTGGTGAAGCAAAGAAGATTCTCGGTATGGAGATTAGCAGAGATAGAGGGAGAGGCAAGGTTAATTTGACTCAAAGCAAAATCTAAAGAAAGTATTATAGCGTTTTGGTATGACTAAACAATCAAAACCTATTAGTACACCGCTTGCTCCTCGTTTTAAGCTTAGTGCATCTTTGTCCCTGAGTACAGATACAGAGTGAGAGTATATGTCACAAGTTCCGTATTCAAATATAGTTGGTAGCTTGATGTATGTGATGGAATATACGAAACTCGAGTTGTGAGCAAGTTTATGCATGATCCGAGTAAAGATCATTGGTAAACTGTGAAATAGATTCTATAGTACTTATTGAAGATTGTAGATGTTGGTCTGGTTTTTGAGAGGGATGATAGACTTGGTCAGTGTGCGGTTAGTTATGTTGATTCTGATTACATTGGTGATTTGGATAAATGTCGATCAACTACTGGATATATATTCATATTTGCAAGAGCACCAATCAGTTGAAAGTCTACTTTACAGTCTACAGTTGCTTTGTCTACTACAGAGGCAGAGTACATAGTAGTTACAGAGGCTGTGAAGGAAATTATTTAGTTATAAGGATAACTGGAAGAGCTAGGAGTTGTTCAAGAGTATGTCTATATTTATTTTGATAGTCAGAGTATCATTCACTTAGCGAAGAATCTAATATACCATATATATACGAAGCATATTAATGTCTGACGTCACTTTGTGCAAGAGATTATTGATGAATGAAAGATACTGCTTCAGAAGATTGGAACTTCTGAGAATCCTGCGGATATGATGACCAATGTGGTGACATCAATCAAGTTCAATCATTGTTTGAACTTGATCAATATCTTGCAAGTTTGATGGCACCTTTCGGGGTACAAAATGGCATTGCTGTAATGGATAGAGGATATATAAATTGGGGAAATTTGGGTGGGACATGCTAACTCGCCAAGGTAAAGATTGTTAGAATTTTGGCTTGTTAGTTTTTGTAACTGTTTTGTATTTTGTCTCATATCGCTTGTGTATGAATATTTATGGTCTACAATTGGCTATAAATAAGACCTTCTACAATTGGTTTTTAATCATCATAAAATCAGTTTTCCTATTAGAGAGGACCTTTATTCTTAAGGACTTCCATAGTTTTGTTTTTACCATCTTTCCTATTTGTGTAATTTACTGAATTTCGCTAAATTTTGTATTCTCTTTTATTTTCACATTTAGTATTTTCTGCGCATTTTTTGTTTTTGTTAATTTTAATAATTAGTTATTAGTTTATATTTAAAATTATCTTAGTATTAAATATAAACATTTAAAGTAATTGTGCGTTGCACAACATGGAAAACAATGAAGGTAGCATAATCTTGAACAAGTTGAAAAGGAAAAACAGAGTAAAAGCACTAACTTGGGTCACGAACAGAGGGAGGCTTTGACAGTGTATCCATGTCGTAACAACAGCTTCACCAGCCATGAAGCTATGTACCCTGTAGCTCCTGTTACTACACACACCAACTTCCCTTCTCCACTCATTATCTCTCTCTAATCTCAACAACTCAGGATCTTTACTACTGGTTGTTCTTGCTTCTGAGCACTTATATATACATACGTATATATAAGAGGGCGGCAACATGAGCCTTCCAACATTCAAATAAACAAGTTGGAGATGTCCAATGAATGTGAATGATCATTGCATACGTTGCTACTAAATTAGTTTGACCATTTTTTTTTTTTTTTGACAAAAAGCAGACTTTTTTCTTCTATTTTTTAAGTAATTCATCTTTTGGACATGGACATCATTGATTACGTCTTTCTTGAGTAGTGACAACCATAATAAGTTCATTTTGGCCCATATGTAATAACCAATCAAAGTGACAGGGCATGGCATTTTAACTTTACCATAATCTGCACTTGAGACAGTATGGTCCATGATAATTTGGTGACTAACTTTGTCATTTTTTTAAAATTAAGACCAAATATTCATCTCTCTACAGTTGAAGTTCCATTAATTTCTAGTTAAATGTTTGCTTTTATGCAAATATAAGAGAAAACCAATGAAAGAAAGCCATAAAACTTATCCATCTAAAAATATCCCGTGCTTTGCTAATTTTCTTTTTTCTTTTTTCTTTTTTTTTTTCCTTACTCTTGTACATGAGCCAGGTTTGGAACTATCTGACAAGTATAATTTGTGAGCACTTTCTTAACCCGAGATGGATTAATATAAAATCGACTATTCCAACGACCGAAAAAAAAAATGGTAATATAAGCAGATGGATTAAGTAGATCCAATTTCTATTTCTTAAAAATAAGCCAAGAAAAATTTAAAAAAAATTGTAAAATGACATGTAACACACACCACCTTTCCTACTCTGCTCATCCTCTCTATTTTACAGCCTAGGGTGGTACTTGTAGTACGGACTAGGATTAGAGCTGTTGACTGGAAATGACGGAATATTAATATGAATTCTGTTGACTAGTTTTAAGGTGAGAGTTTCTGAAGGAACAGTTTCACAGGCAATTTTAACAAATGAAAGAAAATATTTCTTCTTTTTATGAGTATTTTTCTTAAATTTTTGGTCTTTCATAAATCACCAAATATGTCTTATTTGAATCCTAAGTAGCTGCACACACAATACTGATCATATATAGAATATGATATGTTTGAATCTATGTATAAATCATGAATACTTGTGTCGCTATGATTGGTTGACTTGATTACATTATGAGGGGTCACTAAATACTAATTTAAGAGTTTTTTGTCTATCTAAACAGGGTTTAAGTCTTCAGAAACCAAATAATAATAAGAATAATAATTCTAGTGTGACTTTGGTTACATAGTTACTATTGGTCATCAGCTTATTGGTTCAAATTAGTTATAGAGAATTTCACCGTAGAGGAACACTATAGATTTGCTTTTGTATGTTATTTAAATCACTTTGCTGGCCTTTCCCAGTCAATTTTTTTTTATTCATAGTAAAATGAAGCCAATGAATGTTGGAATTCAAAACACATCATATTTCAAGTTGCAGATCCATATATTTTACATGCTTATCCAACTATCCTAAAATGGTGTAGGAATGATAATGCAGCTTTGAATTACGTAAGGTTGAGCAACAGTAGAGCGTCCTATATTAGATGTTAACAAGACCCTTTTCCTTGAGGCTTTCAACAGTGTCCCTCAGACTCACTTCCAAGGGGATGAAGTTAATTCCCAAACTTTTTACTTTCGAATCTGATACTTGGTACTTTGGCATGAGAGGCTTGTCATCTTCACATCTACAAAGCAATGTAAAACAGAGTTATTAAAGAAAATTATCATATATTAGTTAATCTTCTTAGCCTTTTTTCATTCTAAGAATTTGACGCAATATAGTACTATAAATTCTCCTTTCTCCCAGCTACATAAGAATAGAAAAAGAGAAACTCTAATGCATCTGTGATGATTCGCTTATAATAAGAAACAAGGTCAAGCATAGCTATTAGCAATTTTAACCAAATAGTGGCTCGATCCAAATCGGAAAATAGCTTGAAAATGATAACTTACTTATCAGGAATGCTCACAGAAGGGTAAAGATGATGTAAAATTTTCAAAGCCTCAGAAATATGTGCAACAGGTCCAGCTATACAGTATCTTCCCCTAGCTGAAGCAACTTCAAATGCTTGAATATGTGCACTAGCAACATCCCTAACATCAACAAATGGATAAACTTTGTTGGGAAAACTTTCATGTCCTGCACTCAAAGGAAAAGTCTGAAAAAACTCAAAGGCTTGAATCATATTGTTACATAATAAAGCAAACTGCGAAATTGTGGCTTCCACAGGTCAAGAAGTTAGTCTGTACTTGAATGTTAGTACACAGTATCCTTGTTACTCACTTGGCCATTGGCCAAGTTCAGGGAAACCGTGTGAATCTCCAAGTTAATGGAAAAGCAATCATAAATTAGCTGTTTGACCACATTGTGTGAGACAATTAGTGTAGGATCTGTAAATTATACCATTTAGTTGTTGCAGGATCAGCTTCACACTGGAATTAACAGTTGGTTGTAAGAGAGGACCAACAACAAGTCCTGGATGAATGGTGACCAAATCGATCCCATTTTCTTTGGCAAATTTCAAAGCAGCCTCTTCAGCTAGAATTTTTGAAAGCGTATACCAGCGCTGGAAGGAAAAATTAACAAATATATGACTACAAAAAACATAGGAAAGCTGATGTATATTCTACCTTCTCTCCATATTGCAATCTATAATACAACAGAACTTTGAACAGGAGAAAGACAGTAACTTAATATAGAACATAAAATGCAACTTTAATTGATATACAAGCAGAGCTCAAACGTATACAATACTGGTATTCTTCCTGAAGATTTGAAACAGAATCTTTGTAAAAAAAAAAAACATTTAATCCTGTAATAGAAAGTTGCAGAAATTGCAGCTGAGGTGAATTGTGATAATTAGAGTGCGATCTTCTTGGTAAAGAACCCCATGTTTGATGAGTGAACTAAACTTGTTGATGTCAGCTATATTTTATCAGTAATATAGTGGCAGCATGTCAGATTGAGGGGGAAAAAAAGTTCATACAACAGCCGTTACGTGTCAAGCGGTGGAGATTTTTTCTCCGTGTGATAACCGTGTGGAGCAAAACCGTGTTTAATACATGGTGAAAAAGAAAAGCAAAAGGCCAACTAATATATGATAATAAAACGTGTACAAACCGTGTGGTATATTAGGAAATTTTGAGAGAAAAATGTGTAAAGGTTGGTGAAGCCTAACACTATAAATAGGATCCTCATCTCTCATTATTTCTCATCCCAGAAAAGAGTGAAATATACCAAGTGTAAAGTGAGAGTAAAAATTGAGAGTTTTTATTCTTGAAAGTTAAGAGAAAAAAAATACAGTTTTTCTCTTGGGTGTATTCGGGGTCTGGGGTGTGAGTTGTGAGTGTTGAGTATAAACACTTGTAAAATTTCTTTTCTCCCTATAGTGAAGATCTGCAGCAGCTCCGTGGACATATCCAATTTGGTGAACCACGCTAATTTTTGTGTCCTATTTATTTATTTCGGCATTATTTTTCACATTTATTTTATCACTTTCACTATTGTGTGTTTATTGGAGAGGTTATTCCCTAATAATTGGTATCAGAGCAAGGTTTGATTTTAGTGGGAGCGATGGCCGGATGTGAAGGATCAGGACCCGGAATTGACAAGTTCGACTATACAGACTTCTCGTACTGGAGATTGCAGATTAATGATTATCTGCATAGTAAAAAATTGCATCAGCCTCTATCGGGGAAGAAACCGAAGAAGATGGAGGACGACGACTGGCAACTCCTTGATCGACAAGTGTTAGGCGTGATCCGATTAACGCTAACGAAGAATGTTGCTCATAATGTGGCAGAGGCGAAAACCACAGCAGAGATGATGAGCATCCTGTCAGACATGTATGAGAAGCCGTCGGCAAATAACAA
>JXTB01000029.1:677929-695487 GCA_002914805.1 Parasponia andersonii
AGCGGATATGTTAACAAAGATAGTGACCATTGACAAACTGAAGCTGTGTTCAGCTTCAATTGGCTTGCAAGCGTAAAGAAGAAAAGACGAGCTGCTACACTGATCGAGTGTGAAGACATAATTGAAATTAGTCTTGAAGTGGGAGATTGTCAAGCGGTGGAGATTTTTTCTCCGTGTGGAGCAAAACCGTGTTTAATACACGGTGAAAAAGAAAAGCAAAAGGCCAACTAATATATGATAATAAAACGTGTACAAACGGTGTGGTATATTAGGAAATTTTGAGAGAAAAATGTGTAAATGTTGATGAAGCCTAACACTATAAATAGGGTCCTCATCTCTCATTATTTCTCATCCCAGAAAAGAGTGAAATACACCAAGTGTAAAGTGAGAGTAAAAAATTGAGAGTTTTTATTCTTGAGAGTTAAGAGAAAAAAATACAGTTTTTTTCTCTTAGGTGTATTCGGGGTCTGGGGTGTGAGTTATAAGTGTTGAGTGTAAACACTTGTAAAATTTCTTTTCTCCCTATAGTGAAGATCTGCAGCAGCTCAGTGGACGTAGCCAATTTGGTGAACCACGCAAATTTTTGTGTCTTATTTATTTATTTCGGCATTATTTTTCACATTTATTTTATCACTTCCACTATTGTGTGTTTATTGGGGAGGTTATTCCCTAACATTACGCTGACAGAATCTGTATCTCTCTCATCAAAGCTCAAGGATTTCTTGACTTGGCAATGTTCAACAAGAAGAAATGCCCCAAGTAAGCACATGAGCTCAAGATGGTCAGAATACAAACAACGTATTCACTTAAGTTTTATAGAAAGATATTCTTCGTAGAAAAGGCTTTAGAGAAAGAGAGTGCTGCTTCTTGAGTGTGCAATACTTTACGTTGTTATTCACAGTGAAGCTTCAGAGTTAGTTCTTGCCATGGATGTAGGCATCTTGCCAGACCATGTGATCTCTCACTTATTATTATTTTTTTCTATGATTGTTGATTTGAATTTGTTTCCGGGAATTGGATATGATGTGAAAGAGGAAGTAACAGAAGCTTAAAACTCTTTATAACATGGCAACAACAGAGAAATCTTGAACACTAGAACATTATATATATCTCAAATCATAAGAGCGAGAACCTAAGAAAAAATTCGTACCTTCGAATTCTCACACAAAACAGGATCGGAAAACCATGTCTCATCAACTACCACATCAGGGGTTAGAGGCTTTCCATTCTCAAATACTGAAGCAATGGAGGATGTTATAACCACTCTCTTTACAGATGGAACTTTTGCACAAGACCTCAGAATGCTAAGTGTTCCATTCACTGCCGGGTCAATTAACTCCACCTGAAATATTGTAAACTCAAGAATCATTGCAGGTTTCAATATCATACATTAATCGAACAGTCTATCGATTCGGTGTGTGAGCAAGACGTAAAGTTGAATTGTTTGTCCTTAAGGAAACTTGTCAAGCACTTGTCTAAGGTATTAAGATATAGGAATATGTCTACCTGGGGGTCAATGGTTGGATTGATTACAGGAGATGCTGTGTGAAAAACACCATCACATCCATCGATTGCGGAATCAAAAGACCCTTCTTCCAATAAATTTGCTTTGAACAAATAAAGTCTTTCTTTAGCTCCATCTAGTGCTAGCAAGTGTTCTGTTTTCTTTGGATCATCTACATCAGAGTGTTCAAAGGATGAGAGATTGCTAATGAGATGTAGGTCTAGAAAATGCCTGAACTTCAAGAATAACGGTAGTACATATCAGCGAGTGCATATAGAATGAGATTATGGTGTTTATATCTTTCCTTTTGGTGCCAAACACAAACAAATTCCCAGAAGTTAAAAGTGATTTATATACTAAATATGAACCAAATTAAAAAGGAACAAATAAAGAGAACTAACTTGGGTCACGAACAGATGCTTTGACGATGTATCCATGCTCTAGTAAGAGCTTGACAAGCCATGAAGCTATGTAACCTGAAGCTCCAGTTACACACACCACCTTTCCAGCTCCACTCATCCTCTGATATCTCTCTCTCTCTCTCTCTCTCTCTCTCTCTGTGGTGTTTCTATTCACAGCCGTTAGAACTAATACTCAAGTTCTTGGGAAAAAAATGGAGACCAACTCATTTGACTTTCCTAGCAATGTTTTTTGTTTTATCTTCTATTTTATATATGTATACATAACTCTCTATATTTGACTTTTGGGAATAATCAATTATGTCTTCCTTCAATGGTGAATAGATAAGTACAAAGAAAGCTACATTATGTTACTGATATGTAGAATATAAATTGGATTTACGAGCACACGTCTCAGCCACGCAAAAGGAAATTACTCTAGTGGCCGCCGAATGGTAGTTGGACCAAGAAAAAGTTTTTTTTTTTTTTATATGTCATAATATTCCAACAATTTGAGTCACTATGATTGGTTGACTTTACAAACATATAATCATGTTTAGCTAATACTGTCTGGCATATATGATGGTCAATTGGTAACAATATACCGTAATAGCCGACATTTCATAGTATGATCTAAATGTTTTATTACCTTACATGACTCCATGTCTATTTTTTAACCAAGAAAATAAAATCTTTTTGCCCATTTTTGACTTGGACGCCTTCTTTATATAAATATAAAGAAAAGTATGCGTTTTAGATCCACCGATTTAACTCTGATTCTATAGTCTTCATTTTATTAAGAGATCAAGAAAACCTGGTACACGAGCACGAAAAAATTATAAAAACGAATAAATAAATAAATAATCGGACTCAATATAAACAACAACGACGTCGTAAGAAAACGATAGCGAAAAATTTATGAACTACATTAAACGTCTTCTCGTGTATTGATGGCAACGCGGAAAAACCACATTGCTGAAACGACAATGTCGAACTTTACAATATTGCTAATAATGACGTGTCGTTTATTAGAGGATTGCTGTAAAACGACATTGTCTATAGCAGAAAGTATACAAAATGGCATGCTGACATGCTGATCCAAGAATTAAAATGTATGTCGATGTAGAAGTTTTATTTTAAGGATACTGTCAAACATATTATCGATGTCAAAAATATTATGAGAAAATATCAAAATTTATCTTAAAACTCAAATTTTTTTAAGAAAAAATCTAAAAAATGTTAAAACAAGTGATATTGCATTATTTATACAAGTTTTCATTTTTTAAAAAAAAAACTATTTATACTTTATAAGACAATAAAATATGCATATATAATAGAAAAATGATCAAATTTTATTTTATAAAACAATTTTAAAATTAGCATATATCACACTATTTTATTTAATATATCTCATATAAATACCTTACAAATTACATCTAGTTTTATTACATTGAAAATAAATAAAAATCATTAATAATATAGAATAGCTCAAATATATTCATTACCAAAACGAGTTTCAATAAGGTTGAGAGTTCTTTATAGAGATTCTAAAATAATAAATACAAATAGTGCAAACATTTTCATTAAATACAAGTAATTCTAAAACTTTGTTGATAAACTGTAGAGAGAGAACTATGATTTATTTTTGTATTATTTATTACCATTATCTATTAAAAAAAAGACTTGGAAAAAATTTGACATTTCTGTTGATATTTTAAAATGTCGATGACATTGTCATAACAATGTCCATAAATATCTCAATATTTGCTCATTTTTTATTGATATTTTACCAATATTAACATATCCTTAACATTGTCGATATTTTACAGATATTTTACGAATATATGGAAAAAAATATATTTTCACCCTATATCGATATCGAGACTTCAAAATACGGATATTGTTGTAATAATATATACAAATATCAAGACATTTTAATCCATGACTGATCCTAAACACTCCAAAATGTGGCAACAAAAATTAGAAGATTCCAAAGAACGACACCTTATAAACAAGCAGTATTTACCAAAAACAAAAAGATTGAGGAACGACATTTTTACAAAACAATAACACTAAAAAGCGACATCGAACTAACATGTCTTATTTTAATGATTTTAAAAGGGCTTTTTCAAGCCAAATGGCTAAATTTTGGACGACTATTTGAAAAATGATCATTTTTCAAACCTTGTTAAATAATGGCCAAATTTTAAAATTTTTTTGAAAATGGTCGTTTTTAACATTTAATAGATCAAAATGTACAACATGTCTATTGTAAGGCATCAGTTTTTTGTCCTTACGTATGGTATCTATTATACACTGTTAGATAAAAATCATTATTGATTTGGATTGTTAGATCAAATCAAAAAGCTAAGTCTTATGGTGTTAAAATTAAAGCTGGCAATTCGAGTCGGCTTGCGGCCCTGTCCGATAATTTTAGGGACCGGGCAAGCCTGAGTTGGACTTGGGATTTCTAGCCTGGTCATGTGGGTCGTCGGGCCAACCCGCCCTAGCTCAATTCCTGTTTTTTTTTTTTCTTTGGGTCCAGAATTGTCTAGACCCTTAATTAGTTTTAAAAAAAAAAAACGTTTTGTCTAGGCCCTTTGTCCATGAATTTTTAATGGTAACTTATATTACCATTGGGCCCAACGGTAATATTACCGTTAGGCCTTATATTTTTTTTAATTTTTTTGTTTTAGAGTTTTAATTATTTTTTTAGAAAAAATATTTTCTTACACTATAAATATCCTACATTATAATTTTCAAATACTCTCTTATTCAATTTCAACTTATATAATATATCTTATTTAATTATCATTAATTTTGACAATAGAAAAAAAATAACATATTTAATTTATGTTATCAATTTTTTTAAATAAAAATTCAATTAAAAAGTTTATTAAACTTAACATGTTTTAAAAAAATTGTTAAAAAAGAGCCAAAAATAGGCCGAGCCAAGCCAACCCGTTTTGGACCCGACCTGGTCTTGGCCGTTAAAAAGTCCAGCAGGCCAATGGGCCCGGGCCAAGCCCTATTTTATTTTTTACGGGTGCGCCGACACGCCCATTTTGCCACTTCTAGTTAAAATAAATAAAATAATATTCTAAGAAACTACTCCTCCCTCTTTCTCACTCATCTTCTCTCTTACAATTTCTCTCCTCTTCCCTTATCTCTCTTCTAGAGATTATCATTGATTTTGGAAGTTCTTTTTTATGTTTTTTTTTAAGGATCAAGTTCCTATTTCTGCGGAAAAAAATATAAAAAAATGTCACAATTCTCATCAAAAATGGTTGAGGCCAACCAACCAAGGAAGTAAAATTTGTTCTAAAATGGGTTTTCTTCCATTTCTTCAAAATTTTAAATGGGTTCCTCAAAAACGGGTTCGGATTTGTTAAAACATGTTCTTTTTTTTATAAAAAAAATTATAGAATGGTCGTTTATTAAATAGGTATAAAAAAGGCCAATTTTTAAATTGATCTAGAAAAAAAAAGGGGGGGGGGGACATTTTTTTGTAAATACTCTTTCAAGAAGTTGACACGTAGTATATTATCTCAAACTTAAAAATAACGACGTTGTTGAGAAACGACAATCTGCGTAAAACGAATGCCTGTGCGATGATTATTGTATTGTATAGAAATGAGTTGCTATATTATAAGACCATGGTAAAACCAGTTGTATGAATATATGGGCGGCATGTTGCAGATGAACGACATCTTTAGAAAACGACATCACCGGCCACCTTCCCTCGCTCATCCTCCGGTGATCATCTCTCCGTCACTTTTCTTTCTCCTTTCATTTCATGCCACTTTGTTGCCAAAAGAAAAATGTCTATATGAATTTAAAACAAATTCATAAGAATGTGTACGTTGTGAACTGATAATTTGATTTGTGTCCCTTCTAAGTAGAATTTAGCAATGAAAAGCTTTGCATTACAAAAGGTTGAGACGTAATGGAATAGACGGGCACATTATTTACAAAATATTGAAAATAATAACATAATTCTCTCGCTAAGATAAATAACCCTAAAATTTAGGATAGATTGATTTATTCAAAATATAAATAAAAACATAAAATAATTAATCCAAACAAATATCCTAATTTAGGATCGTAACAGTACAAAAGATGGTCTACGTACTTTTATGCATCACATAGCTGTCTTGGCATATTCTTATTAGATTCTAACAAAACCCTTCTCCTTGAGGCTTTCAACTGTGTCTCTCAGACTCACTTCAAATGGGGTGAAGTTGATTCCCAAACTTTGTGCCCTCTCTTTTGACACTTGGTACTTTGGCTGGATAGGCTTTTCATCTACATATCTGCCCAACAATGGACAAAACTAATTCCTTGAAAGAGTTTCAAGTAACATATAAAACAGAAACATGCACTACAAGTTAAATTGACACAAAATAAGAACCGAAAATGGAGCTTAGTTAGTTTTGCAATTTTCATCGAATATTAGCTGCCAATAATATACTTCGAAAAAATGATGACTTACTTTTCAGGAATGTTCAAAGCGGGATAGAATTCCCTTACAATCTTCAAAGCTTCAGAAGTGTGTGCAACATGTCCAACTAAGCAGTATCTTCCAGTAGCTGATGCAACTTCAAAGGCTTGAATATGTGCCAATGCAACATCTCTAACATCAACGAACATATGAACCACATTCGGAGAGCTTTGAGGTCCTGATTTCATAAAAGGCTTTATTAAATCAAACTGATAAATATTTTTTTCTTTTTATTTAATCTAGTTATAAGTACTCTTTTTTTTTTTTTTTTGTCAAACAAGATGCTACAAAATCATTTCTAGAAGTAGAGTAAAGCCTTTGAATTAAGCAGAATCGATTCGTTGAAATTATTTCTAAATAGAGTTAATCATAAATTAGCCTTGTTGACCACATTAATATGTGAGACTAGAGCTAGTGTGATAACAAGGATTGGTTGTTAAAATATTACCATTTATTTTATACAGTATCAACCCTGCACTGCTATTGAGAGTTGGCTGTAAGAGGGGACCAATTACAATCCCTGGATTAATGGTGACCAAATCAATCCCATTTTCTTTTGCAAAGTTACAAGCAGCCTCCTCAGCTAGAGTTTTTGAAAGAATATACCAGTGCTGGAAAAAACAGAACAAAACTCTAAACAAGTGAGTCTTGATCAATGGTAGTAACATAACATGAAGTATTTAGTACAGCTTAACTTGGTATATAAACAAAGCCTCAAGCATATAGGAAGTATTGAACAAAAAGAGGAGCAGAAGAAGTTTAAAAATCACCATTATTGGGAAGACAGTAAACAAAGAGATACATCTATCAAATAAACATTATTAGAAAATATTACTACAACAAGTGCAACAAAACACCTTTGAGTTCTCACAAAAGACAGGATCTGAATTCCATGTCTCATCGACTACAACATCAGGGTTTAGAGTTTTGCCATTGCACATAACTGAGTCTATGGAAGATGTTATAACCACTCTCTTCACAGATGGAGCTTTTGCACATGACCTGAGAACATTAAGTGTTCCCTTCACCGCAGGATCGATTATTTCAGCCTGAAATATTTGGAAAGTACTTAAGACCATTCCTTGTTTTCATATGAAACCATTGAATGAAAATCAATTTGGCTAAAGTAGAAGTTGTTAATCACTAATTTAAAATGAATTATCATCGTATAGAGATTTACCTGTGGATCAGTGGCTGAAAGAAATGCAGGGGAGGCTGTATGAAACACTCCTTCGGATCCTTCGATCAGAGAATCGAAAGACCCTTCTTCCTCTAAATTTGCTTTAAACAAATGAAGACTTTTTTTAGCTCCATCAAGTGAAAGCAAGTGTTCTGTTTTTTTTGGATCATCTGCGGCACATATGAATATATAAAATAAGATTCTGCTGATAACACTGCAGTGGGATGTGCTAAAGTAAACCTGAACTTGTACCAAATAACAACACAGGTAATAGATTTCTTTAAATATGAATAATTTGATATACAAAAGATTAAGATTACTAACTAAGGTCACGAACAGAAGCTTTGACAGTGTATCCACGTTGAAGTAAGAGCTTCACTAGCCATGAAGCTATGTACCCTGAACCTCCTGTTACACACACCACTTTTCCTACTCTGCTCATTTCTCTCTATATATCTGTATTTATCTCTCTATTCTAATAAGAATGCATACATTAAGTACATGTATATATATATATATATCCACGGTCCAGGACCTTTGAATCACAGTTCGTGCTTAGTCTTCAGGAAAAGTATTTAAGTTGTTTGGTTATATTAGAGGAAGTAGATATTTATTATATGTGAATAAAAAGCTAGCTCATGTTGACTAACCAATTAAATCATGGTAAAGAATAAGGCCTTGTAAGTAATTAACTCTTTTGACTATTTTTTTAAGTTGAATGTATACTTTTGTTTCAACTATAGTAGTAGTTTCTTTTGGACGTTAATACTTACATCTTTGTTCAACAGAGAACAATAACAATTCTTGAATTTCATATTTGTAGTCTAATGGCATCTGCTTTGAAAATAATAAATAATTCTAGTCTGCGTTCTGTTTTGAAAGTAATTTCCTCTTATTATAGTAACGGAGCAAATACAACGTTGTCCATTAAACAATATATAATCTTCACTTCAGTAAATAAATCGAAAAAGATCAGATAGAAAAAAAAAAAAAAAAAAAAAGAAAGCTAAATTTTTCATAAGGTATATATATGGCCGATATTTATAATAACCAATTATCATAGGACATGTTTTATAAACTGTGACGAAAAGAAAATCGTAAAAAAAAAAAGAGTTTGGAGAGTAATAGGAAAGAATCCAAATTGAGTCATCCCTTCTTAGTTCCTCGAGTTATATTTAAGATCTTCCAAAATTTGCATCCCAAATAGTTAAGTGAATATATGATTTAATAACAAAAGAACTACTTCCCTTATTTCCATTTATATTATGGATTAGTTAGCATGACCATAATCTGTTTAGAGTAAGGAGAGTTGATCTTTGAAAGACATTTTCAAATGCTTGAGTAAGCTAATTAAACTAGAGTAATGTCGTTAATTTGGCAAATCAGATTTGTATTAAATAAAACACAGATAGTCAAAAGCTATGCGGTCTTAGTTGTAAGTATTTGTTTGAAATCTACCTAAGAGTACTAATAAGAATATAAAAAAACATAACTGGTTACAAGAGGTACATATATAGAGATGTAATTTATTTTCCAGTAACATTTATTCATGGTAGTAATATTGCTTTCAATGTCATTTGTCAAGACTTAAAGCTTGAGGAAACCCTTTTCCTTAAGGCTTTCAACAGTGTCCCTTAGAGTCACTTTGAAAGGAGTGAAATTTATGCCCAAACTTGTTGCTTTCCCTATTGATACTTGACATTTTGCCATGGGAGGCTTGTCATCTTTGCATTTGCCAGTAACGAAAAACACAAATTTTATTATTGAGGATATATATTTACATATTTCAATGAATATATTTCATTGAATAATGCATAGCGTGTTTATGCTTTATGAAGGATTTTCGGTATTGTTAACGTATCTTAATTTCCTATGGTTATGTCTATTATTCAGCTGTTATTACTAATTATTTACTATTTCTATTATATGTTTACTAATGTTGTTAAAAAAAATACCCATGATTAATATTATTTTTGTTATTTATGGTTCATTATAATTTTATTTATTAACGACATTCATATTATGTCTGCTAATAATACTATTAAGAGTGTGCGTTAAAATGTCGTTTATCCGCCCAAAAAAAAATGATCTATGATAAAATACAAGAGACGACACTCCTTTATATATATTTAAACGAAAAGGGTTTTAACTTTGAAGTTGGTTGTAGAAAGAACGACATCTGTGATCTAAGGTTAAAGGACATATGATACAAACGACAAGTCGTTACAAAATATACAATTAAATATGTCGTTTTCCTATTCTTAGTGAACGACATCTATTTCCTAATAAACAACATGTCGTTTTTGATCCCAAATAGACGACATGTAGTTTTATTTTTGCCCTTTCAATTTTTGTAAGAGAAGCAACCACGAATTATCGCTGTATAATCATTTTTGTTTTTGGAGGTCGTATAATCATTCATTCATAGTTGAAAGAAAAATGAAACAAATAAATAAATATTTATATATATATATGAACGCATATATGCATATATATATATATATATATGAATATGGTTACAATCTAATAGGTTTTTTTTTTATCTATTTATTGGTTTTATTTTTTAGTCATTAAATCATTATTTGAAAATTATTATAATTTGACTAATTAAAAAAATAATAAAAATAAATATCTATTATTTAATATTTTTCTCACACCACCTTTTATTATAAAATACGCTTTTAATTGAACAAAAATAGATTAAAAAAAATGCCTACTGAATTGTTGCTCTATGAATAATAATAATAATAATAATAAGACCTAGGAGCTAGACTTAGGATATAGTTTCTACTTTCTACTTAAAAGAACTTATTAGATAACCAGAAATCTATGAAAAAAATTCGAAAATAAATAAAGAAATAATAGACAATAATCTTGATTAAATTAAGTTTCTAACTTTCTCAACTTACTTCTCTGGAATGCTTAAAGTGGGATAGAGTTGTAGCAAAATGTTCAAAGTCTCGGAAATATGCACAACATGTCCAACTAGACAATATCTTCCACTATCAGAAGCAACTTCAAATGCTTGAACATGTGCTAATGCAAAGTCTCTAACATCAACATGCCTATGAACTATATTGGGAAACGTTTGAGATCCTGCAATTAAAAGGGAAATGAGAAGACGAAAAGTCTGAACTACCCTTTTGGACTGAATGGTTGTGACAACACCAGTGTAATATAGAAGGATTGGTATCTACACTTTTACCATTTATTTGATTCAAAACAAGCTGTACACTTCTGCTAAGAATTGGTGGTAAGACTGGACAAATAACATAGACTGGAAGTAATGTGACCAAGTCGATTTGGTTTTCTTTAGCAAATTCCAGAGCAGCCTTCTCAGCAAAAGTTTGACTTTGACTAAAATAAACCGCTGAACATAAGACTTTGACTAAGAATTAGAAAAAAAGGAATTACAGTGCATCTAAAACTGTTTTGCAATATAAAATGAAAGAGATTATATGATCAAAAAGTACTTTAGTAGAACAAACATACCTTAAACGCCACACAATAGGCAGGAGCAGTAAACCATGTCTCATCGACAATGACATCAGCGGTCAAAGGATTTCCATTGTATAAAAACGCAGCCATGGAAGATGTTAGAACTACTTTCTTCACGGATGAAGCTTTCACACATGATCTCAGAACATTGAGTTTTCCCTTCACTGCAGGGTCAACTAGTTCGGCCTGAAAATACGAATTATAAACAGAATGAATGCAGGGTTTTGTGCTAATTGTTCTATGACTAAACAGTTAAGGAGTAGCATTAACTCTTTTCGGGGTTTAAATTTTTCTTTTGGTGAACAGCAATTAAAACCCAGAATTCCAAAGTGAAGATCAATGAAAGTACTAAAATGGTTAATATAATCTTAACAAAGTTAAGAATGAAAAACAGATTACGAGCACTAACTTGGGTCGCGGATAGAGGCTTTTACAGTGTATCCATGTTGTAATAACACAGCGTCACCAGCCATCAGGCAATGTACCCTGTAGCTCCTGTTACACACACTAACTGTCCTGCTCCACTCAATATTCTCTCTCTCTCTCTCTCTATCTCTCTCCCAGGTTACAGCTCAGGAGCTTCACTACAGGTTGCTCTTGTTTCTGAGCATTAATACATATGTATATATATATATATATATAAGTGGGCTGCAACATCGGCTTTCTATCACACGAAGTAAACAAGTTGGAGATGACCAGTGAATGTAAATGATCATGGCCTACGTAACTACTAAATTAATTTGACCATTTTTTAAAACTTTTTTTTACAGAAAGGAAACTTTTTCTACCATTTTATAACCAATTCATCTTTGGACATGGACATCATTGATTACGTCTTTCTTGAATAGTGACAAGCATAAACTAATGTAGCCCCGTACGTTACATGGATATAATAATTAACTACACTGACAGAGGAAGGAGCTTTAAATGTATCATAATATGCACTTAAGATAATATGGATTCATGATCATTTGGTGTAATTCATTTGTCACCGTTTTAAAGTAATAACAGTTATTCTTGTCTTGTAAGAGAGCCAAAGAAAGAAAGACATAAAACAAATTCGTCTCAAAATATCCAATGCTTAACTGATTTTCTTCTTTTTCCTTATTCTGGTCTCTGAGCCAGGTTTGGAACTATCTGACAAGTCTAGTTAGTAAACACTTTCTTAACCCAAAAATGGATTAATATAACAACTGTTCCATCAATCCCCCAAAAAAAAAGTGACAAAAGAAACAAATACATATATATATATAGGTTCAGTGATTGGAGTTCATAGATGAGTTGAGTGCGATGCAGATAGTTCATTAGCCATTAAGATGAGAAAAATGTAAAGCACATGACATTATAACTTTGTGATTTCTAGTGTTGAAGTTAAACGCTATTCTACAATCATTACATAATAAAGGATAGAAACTGGAAAAATAAAAATAAAAATAATACAATAAGAAGAGAAAGTTATATGATGGGGATTTTCTCTGCTCTTATTTTCTGAAACATGCCTAGATTTCTGAAGTACTAGTCATGTATGTTGCTTCCATGGTATCCTTTCAGCGACATCGTCCATGAAGCGAAAGTAAGCATCACTCCAAGATTTTCTCAAGGCCAACATGAGATAAGGAACAAGAAGTCCTGCGGCAAATCCCAATCCAACACTCAAATAGAACCACTTATCAATGAAGCTGTCATCATCACTACTGCTGTCGTCGAAAACATGCCCCTTGCTTGAGTAATCATCTTCACCTGGACATTTTACAACAAGGGGAGCACCACAGAGTCCGGGATTCCCACCAAAAGAGGATGCCTCAAAAGTAGTCATATGACCAGTGTAAGGAATCATACCAGAAAAGCCATTGTTTGACAAGTTGAAATATCCTAGGAATGAAAGTGATGACAAAATTTGAGGAATAGGACCCGACAGCATATTACTTGAGAGATCAAGTGAGGACAATTGTCCTAACTTTGAAATGCTAGCGGGAATGTGACCGGTGATATGGTTTTTGGACAAGTTCAGAGCCACCAAACCGAGCAACTTTGTTATTTCTTCAGGAAGATCCCCACTCAAAACATTTCCAGAGAGGTCCAGGCTGATTACTAGAGAGAGTGTGTTGGTGTACATCAGCTGCTGTCCTTTAATGTTCACCACCAAGTTATCTTCATAATAGACATTCCTGTAACTCCCATAGAACAGATGCTGGTTCACAAGCTGGACTTGAGTCATAGCTTTGAGATCTCCAAATCTAGCAGGGATGCTTCCATTAAAATGATTATCTGCCAAGTCCAACACTTGCAATGAACTTAAATTTGATAGCGCAGATAGAAGCTCTCCAAAAAGTGCATTTGACCTCAAGCAAAGGATTCTTAGATTTTCAAAACCTTTCCCTATCCACTGTGGAATTCTACCAATGAGTCTATTGTTTCCGAGATCCAGCGTCTTCAAACTCGACAAATTCTGGAAAGATGAAGGGATACTTCCAGAAAGCTTGTTGTCACTTAAGTGCAAGGTTTGAAGCAAACTTAGTTGACCAAAATAGTCAGGAATATCACCAGACAAATTGTTCTTACTGAGGTCCAATGCTACTAGATAAGAACAATTTCCAAAGCTAAGAAGTATATTTCCTGCTAAGTTATTACTAGAAAGATCGGCGACTTGAATGTACTGCATGTTTCCAATGGAAGCTGGGATTTCTCCCTTTATTTGGTTGCCAGAAAGAGAAAGGAAGATCAAGTTTGGCGGGGAATAGCCTATATTTTCAGGAATAGGACCAGAAACATTATTGTTGGATAGATCAAGTAATTCTATATCAACACTAGGAAGAGGAACGGGCCCCCCAAAATGATTATGGCTCAAATCAAGTTCTGCTGATGGAGCTATGTTTAATGGACTAGGTAGCTGACCTTTCAATTGGTTAAAGGAAACATTCAAAAATGAAATAGTAGAGGAAATTTCCCAAAACCAGTAAGGTATGGATCCTGAAATGCTAGCATTTGACAAATGTAAGTAATTGACCTCCTTTTCTTATCTAAGCCAAGTTGGAAATGAAGGACCCAAAGGGCATGAACTCATGTCAACACTCCATACTTGGAAAGGAGGGATCCAATTTGAACTGACATTAACTATGAAAGAGTTTTAAGAAAGAACTAAATACTTCAACTTAGTTAGCCCTAGAAAATGAGCTTCAGTGATTGTACCAGTCAATTGATTGGAAGAAACATTAAGCACAAACAAATCATATAGTTGTCCAACACTGTCAGGCAGAGTCCCATTTAGTTTATTTCCTGCTAGAAAAAGTAATCCAACATTTTTCAATGACCCTAAAGAATCTGGAATCGGGCCATGTAGCAAGTTATAGCTCAAACCAAGTTCAAAAAGATTCTTAAGTTGACCTAGCCATTCTGTTAATTTACCAACCAATCGATTATTGCTCAAACCCAAGAACTGGAGACTAGGTAGTGGACTCCCAGAGTGACAACTCTGTGTTCCTTCAAGGAATTCAGGTAAAGTTCCAGTCAAGTTATTACCTGACAACTCATACACTTTAAGATTGCATAGTTTAGCAATGGAGCTTGGAATCCCACCCTGAACACCGTTGCCACTAAGATCCAAGTGAGTGAGAGATGTCATGTTCCCAATGGAAGCAGGAAGTTTCCCATCAAGTTTATTGGAAGCAAAATTAAGATCTTTTATCTCTTCCCATCTTCCTCTGAAAAACTGGGAGCAACTTGCAGTAAGATTGTCATTCCCAGCAAGATTCAAAGATTGCAAATTTGGAAGCTCAGCAAAACCAAGTGGAATCCTTCCATACAAGCCACTATAGCTTATATCAACAGATACAAGGCTGCTAATGTTGACTATCCAATCGGGTATTTTGGACTTGAATCTGTTGGAAGGAAGTGATAAAACAGCAAGTGAAGTTGAATTAATGAAAGAAAGAGATGGAATAGGACCAGATAAGCTACAAGAAGACAGGTACAACTCTGTCAATGATGGGAGCTTGTTTAGCATCCCAATCCAACCTGATCCTAACATTGAAAGGTCAACTGCATCCATCACAAGATGCTTCAGAAAGGCTAGACCTGTCATCCATTCGAGGTTATCGACATATAAGTTTAAGGAATCCATGTCAAGGTACTGCAAGCTAGAGAGGTTCCCTAAATTTGGAGGAATTGAACCACTAAACCCTGCATTTGAGAGGTTTAGATATTGCAAATGCTTCAAGGATCCAAAAATTTCAGGAACTGGGATGCCCTTAAATGTGTTGAAACTCAAGTCCAAATGACGCAAGGACTCGAGTTTTGTCAAGGAAGGTCTTATTTCCCCACTAAGATGAGTCCATACCTGCTAGTAGAACCATAAATTTGTGGATGTGGGTTATGAAGATCAACTTTAATAACAGCTCCTGCAATGTCACAGCTTATTCCCCACCATTGACAACAGTTGCTCCCTTTCCATGACGATAGCCTGTTCTCTGGATCTTCAAGACCAGCTTTGAAGTTGAGAAGAGCTTCTCGGTTGGACTCCAAGCAACTTGTCAACTGAGCATCACCACAATGAATAAATTTTCCTAATAGAAAGAAGAGAATTTGTGGCATTAATTGAAGTATTGTAGCACTTTCCATCAGTTGAACTCCGGAAACCATAGACCATGAAGTTTCAGCACATAATGTTCACTTCCATAAAGGGAAATAAACTTTGGTTTGAAAAATTAAACTAAAAATCAGATGAGTTGGACTTGGATCATAAGATTATATTAGCACAAGAAATACATAATATACACAAGTATAGTTCAATACCAGACTTTTCAGTAAAGTCTTATCTCATTTATATATCATATTAAAGATTTAGTGCCAAGGTGGCCTTTACCTAATATTTGACTGAACAAATCTTTTTGTTTTTTGAAGGGTTGACTGAACAAATCTCTATCATGCCATTTGCATTTTTTTTTCTTGGTTAAAAAAGGAAACTTTATACCAGCAAGTCTTGGAGACATAGGCACTAATTAAATTAATTAGACCATTACTTTTTTCAGAGAAAAAAAAAAAGAGACCATTACTTTTAATTTTTTTGACAAAAGAGAAACTATATCTTCTATTCTATAACTAATTCATCTCGCGGACATTAAGATCATTCATTACGTCTTTGTTGAATGATAACAAGCATAAATTCCAAGTGTCACCGTAAGCTATCCAGTCATAATTTATATGAATATATAGTACATTATATAATTTTATACTTATCAGTGAATGCATAATAGATTAATTATACTAATTTTTGTAATCTTTTTTAATTGAAAACAATATGTCTCGTATAATAGAAGTTCCAAAGAAAGAAAGTAAAGGTAGAAATGAACTCATTCATCTAAAAATATCCCATGCTTTGCTAGTTTTATTTAATTTTTTCTTTTTCCCATTTGAAGCAAATCTGACAAATATAAATTATGAACCCTTCTTACATCGAAATGGCCTAAAATTAAATCATTTATTCAAGCAGCCAAAGGAGGGAAAAAAAAAATACGTGTTCAGTGATTTGAATTCTTTGATGATGTGCGTGATGAAAATAGTTCATTATTAGCCATTAAGATGAGGAAAATGTAAGCACTTAGTTGTACAACTTTGTAATTTGAAGGATTGAAGTTTAATTCTATTACACATACTGTAAAATCCCGGAATTTTCGAAGGTAATTTGGACATTTTACCAAATTTACGGATAAAATATTGTGGGGACTTATTTACAAAAATTTTGTTCAGATAGACTAAATTGCAAATTTTGAGGGACTAGATTGATAGAGATTTGAAATTTTATGGACTTATGTGCAATTTTTGAAAAATTGCATAACCCAATAAAGAGGAGCCACGTGCACATCTTTTTCTCCTCTCTCTCTCTTCTCTCTCCTCCCTCCCCCGAAATCTCTCCTTCTCTGTCCTCCATTCTCTCTCTCGGCCGAGCTGCCGCAGAACCACCGCTCGCTGCCACTCGCCGTCGCCCAGCCGCAGGAGCCGCCGACAACGCTCACCAGCACCGCACCTGTGCCGATCCCGACCGCCAGACGCCGCCTGGAAGCTCGCCGTCGTCAGAGAAGAGAAAGAGGCCGAATCGGATTTTCGGCCACCGGCGACGATTCCGGCCACCATTTGACTCCAAATCGGTCTCGTTGGATTCATATCGTCGCAAGGATCATCAAGGTATATATATCTCAACTCTATTTTGCACGGATTGAAAGTTGTCATTTTTGGTCATTTCGAGTTTTTGGGTGTTGTTCTTGATCCGGCCGTTGGATTGTGTTTTTGATTACATTTTTGGAATGTACTCGGAAAATGGAGAAGTTTGATATATATATATATTGTGTAGTTTGGTGATCGGCACAAAAATCGAGATTGGACGATCGAGATTTTGTCTCGTTTTGCATGCCACCGGTCCGGTGTGGACCCGGACCCGAATTGGACAAGTTATATGTCTAACCTAGCTATTTTGGGTGCTAG
>JXTB01000029.1:695760-727958 GCA_002914805.1 Parasponia andersonii
TTGATTTGTGTCATGTGCATATGGAGTGATGGTTTTTATTACACTGTTATATATATATTGGCTCCCGGTTTGGATTATATATATACGTGTGTGTATGTTTTGGATTTGAACTAACCATACAGGAGATTCCCATCACTGAACTGTTTTACCCCAAGATAACTATTTTCCTACTGGGCATTGTATGCTTACCTTCTTACCTTCCTCCTCAGGTGGTGTCCAGTGCGATCTTGGTGATCAAGAGGAGTAAGAGGTCATCCTGATTGCAGTTCGTCTCTTGGTAATGATAGGAGTTTGTTGTCATAGTCTTTGGACTATTTGGAATTTTGTGATAGCATTGAACCAAAATTACTGCTTTATATTTTGTCTGAAAACTTATGTATGCCATTCTGATATTTGACATCTGTTGGGAATGATGATGATGATGGGTTTTGAAATTTATTTCATGTTTTTAAGTAATTTTTCAATTTATATTTGGTGGTGTATACGAACTGTGGGAGAGGTTCACGGGATGGAATTCCGAACATTTTATTTAAATGGACTGTTTTTATAAAAACTAGAACTTTTGACATTTTTCAAATAAATTAAGGAATTTCTCATCCTTGTGAAATTCCCCTTCTGCCACTGGCCCGGGTTTTGGGTCGTGACACATGCAGTACATAATTAAAGATAGAAACTAAAAAAAGAGAAAGACAATCATAAAAACAGAAAACTCTATTAATATGATGTTCTGTTAAGAATTAATAAACGATAATCGATAAAAGAATGAAAAACAAGAATACATAGATTTAAGTAGAAAATCTTAATCGAGAAAAATCGCTGACAGAAGAAGAGATTTCACTATATCAAAAATAAGATACAAAAAGTTAAGTTTTACACGGTCAAACCAAGATATATAAACTTCCCAAAACCCTAAAATATATGTGTACAAACAAAAATTATGAAACGACCCAATAAAATAAGTCGCAGGAAAATACTATATATGTCGCACCGCGAAAATTTCAGGTTAGAACAAATAGAATTCAGATCACAGACTCTAACATATTCTGTTCTTAATTTTCTGAACCATGCCCAAACTTTTGAAGTACTACTACTCTTGTATGTCCCTATCATGGTATTCTTTCTACAACAACATTGTCCACGAGGCGACAGTAAGCGTCTCTCCAAGATTTATTCAAGCCCAACATGAGATAAAGAACAAGAAGTCCTGCAGCAGATCCTAATCCAACATTCAAAATGAAACCACTTATCAATGAACCTGTCATCACTACTGCTGTCATCGAAAACACGCCCCTCGTTTGAGTGATCATCTTCACCTAGACATTTTACAACAAAGGGAGCACCACAGAGTCCTGGATTTCCATGAAAATGAGGATGCGTCAAAAGTAGTCATATGACCTGTATAAGGAATCATACAAGAAAGGCCATTGTTTGACAAGTTGAAATGTCCCAGGAATGAAAGTGATGACAAACTTTGAGGAATAGGACCCGACAGCCTGTTACTTGGGAGATCAAGTTATGACAATTGTCCCAATTTGGACATGCTAACGGGAATGTGACCGCTGATATGATTTCTGGACAAGTTCAGAACCACCAAACAGATCAACTTTGTTAATTATGCAGGAAAATCTCCACTTAAATTGTTTCCAGAGAGGTCCAGGCTGACTACAAGGGATAGTATCTTGTTGTATCACTGAGGCAGGCCTTTAGTACATACCAACAAGTCATCTTCGTAGTAGACACCACTGTAGATTCCATAGATTAGATACTGGTTTACAAGCTGGGCTCGGGTCATAGATTTGAGCTCACCAATACTAGCAAGAATGTTGTCATTAAATTCATTTGCTGCCAGGTACCATACTTGTAATGATCTTAAATTTGCTAACTCGAACGGAAGCTCTCCAGAAAGCGCTATATAGTCTTTGTTGTAAAATCAACTTAAGTCTTAAGAACGTTAATAAGAGTATCAAAACACACATAACTGATTACAAGGAGTACATAGGGAGCAATGTTTTATTTTGCTGTAAGTACTACTTTTATTCACTGTAGTAATATATAGCTTTCAATGTCATTAATTCTCAAGACTTTAAAGTTGAGGAAACCCTTTTCGTTGAGGCTTTCAATAGTGTCTCCGAAGGAATGAAATTTAGGTCCAAACTTGTTGTTGCTTTCTCATTTGATACTTAGGCACTTCGGCATGAGAGGCTTGTCATCTTCACTGTTGCTGCCAAAATTTGCAAAACCATCTAGCTTTTAATAAACAAGCAAAACCATTTGATACTTAGGCACTTCGGCATGAATTGAAGTGTAATGTTTGTGAGCCAGCATAATATGCATAAAGAGCATAATTTTTCCATTGTGCTGAAAATTATTGAAAACTATATTTCATTGCCTAGAATGTTTATTCTTATATAACATTTTTAGTTTTATCATTCGAAAGTTCTTAATTTCTTATGTTTAATATTAATGAATCTTACCATTCAGTTTTCTTATTAAACTAGGCAAAATCAATATATACATGTTAAAAGAGCCAACTAGCGTTCCAATTATAATCGATAATAATAATTGAGGGGGGAAAAAAAAAAAAGAGGTACCCTGAGGATGAGACATCACTCTGCCTCCTCTGTTGGGTTCAAAAACTCATTATGCACAAACCCAGTTGAGAAATATCTCAAATTGTCAACATTCATTTCCTCTTTCACATCCAAAAGCTCCAATCTTTTCCCACTCTTCTTTTTTCTCCTCATAACCAATCCATTGTTACTCTCATTCCCACTCCAACTCCAAACCTCACCAACATGAGCCACAACACTCGCGACGTCTCTGGCCACCTTTGCCGCCGCACGTGCCAGCTTCACTGCCTCAGTGGCGGCGACAATGACCAATGCCTCATTTGAGACTAAACTCACACCAAATTTGGAGGAAGAGGAGGGGGTATGGTTGGGAGTGAGAGTGTGGGAAGGTTTGGGGAGTGGCTTGGTGAAGAACACAAGCTTCTGGCTATAGCCATGCAAAAATGAAGTGAAACACTGAGCTAAATCTTTTAGCTTTATTTAGTCCAATGAAGTTGGAGATTCTTTTTGTGTTTAAAAAAAAAAATACAAAAGAAGTTGGAGATAATTTTTGTGTTTAAAAAAAAAAAACAAAAGAAGTTGGAGATACTTTTTGTGTTTAAAAAAAAAAACAAAAGAAGTTGGAGATACTTTTGGTTGTAGATATTTTAATCTAACCATGTGTGACTTAGCCTTTCTTGGTAATGCATTTTGATATGGAGAGAAAGAGGACAGAAAGAGTTAGACCGCTGTGTGGATCAAATTGGCCCGTACATATACCTTATTTGATTGTCTTGTACAGATTATTTCCCCCCTAATCAAGTATTAAAAATGAATTTACTATGTCTTTAACACTTTATTTACACAGTTACTTTACACCAAATTACATTTACTCCCTCTAGATAAAAAAACATTCACAATGACACTTAGACCACATAGGAATGTTATTCTTTTAATTTGAACAATCGCTTATTATTTTAGTAAAAATAACTCAAATTAAATGACTTGTCATAATATTTTGTGATTATTTTGAATAAGGATTAATAATAAGATAGAAAATAATATTAATGTCATATTAAATGAGTCAACTCAACTAATATAATCAAGTTAATTATAAAACATTGAGATCATAATTGGTATGTGTGGTAATATTCATTAAATGTCTATGTAATGCCCTATTCTCCTAGCCGACTTTGAATCTAATTTTAGTGTACCTTTTTTTTTGAAGGAAAAATTTAAATGTACTTTGTTTATCTAGAGGAACAAAAAAAAAAAAAAAAAACGAAAAACTTTTTTCTTTTCGCAACCAAAAAGGCAAAAAGATTAGGGATTTTAATTACTCTGGTTGTATATTAAAAAAAAAAAAAAGAATTGTAGCTGAGAGACTGCCTATGGACGTCACCACGTGGCACGTTCTGGTTGGTTAAAAGCAGATGGTGCCGTCTACCGCGATACCGAATAGAAGTAGAGAAGCTATCTCTCTCACGGAGAGAGAGTCCACACTCATTTTGGCGCCAATTCGAGTAACTTGGGTTTATCTCTCCGGCTTTCCTTTTTGCCCATTCTGAAACCCTAGTTTCACTGCTCAGTCCTCGTCGATCAACCATCTCTGGCTCTGGTGGTGCCCTCCTGATGCTCGTTAAGTAATGGTACAAGAGAAACGACGATCTTCGATGATGGAGGAACCTCCCTCAAAGCGCCCTAAGATCGTTAGGTCAGTACACGAAATCGACTGTGATTTCATGGTCTTGATTACTATTCCCATTGTCATCGATTTCAAATTCTAGGATTCCGTTTACTGGTGTGATTCTTTGACCTCTATTAGGGTCTCAGGAAACGTTTGAAAATATATTGAAAAAAAAAAAGTGAAATTGAGAAGTTGAAGTAATTTTAAGCCGCTTCAACCTTTCAAAAGTGATATTCTTGCGACCCTTCAGCTTAATATGAGTCTTTTTCTTTCTCATACTTTTTTTTTTGGGTATCTATACTTTTTGTTGGGTTAATTTCACATTTGCTTTCATGAACATTCAAATGGTGGATCGTGGGAGTTACTCCCTTTATAAAATTCGGAACTTGACAATGATGACATGTTTTTGAGATCATACTCTTTATTGTTTAAATCAGCTATTGGAATGGAGGGTCGGTTTCTTTTTCTTTATAATGAATGTTGGTTTGATATTTTTTATTATTATCCTTTTGTTCCAGGGGTAAAGATGACTATATGCCGGGAAACATTATTGAGATAGAGCTCCATAATTTTATGACCTTCAGTCACATGAAATGCAAACCTGGACCTCGTCTGAACCTTGTAATTGGACCAAATGGGTCTGGAAAGAGCTCTATTGTATGTGCCATTGCACTTGGACTTGTTGGTGAGCCTCAGGTTAGTTGTTGTCTGATTACTTTATTGGTCTTGTTGTTTTAATTTTACTCCGAGTATGTAAAAATGGGAAATCTTTGTTCTATTCAGCTCCTTGGGAGGGCAACGAGTGTTGGTGCATATGTGAAGCGTGGAGAGGAATCTGGCTATATTAAAGTTACCTTGAGAGGGGCCTCTAAAGAAGAGCATATTACCATTATGCGAAAAATGGATACGCGTAACAAGTCTGAGTGGTTGTTAAATGGTAAACTTAAGTACTTGTTGGCATGGCTGCATAGTGAGGTTTTTTCTAGCTTCAGCATGAGTAAATCATGCTGGTTTACTTTACTAGAATGTACCACTTAAACGTGCAATGTGATTTTGGTTTGTAGTCGCATATGAATTTTAAGTATATCACGTATTGCAGAACCTATCTTTTGGTTTGTGTTATATTATTAAAGGAAATGCAGTTTTAGAAATTAACATGGTAAATTTTGGCTATCATTCTTGCGGATAACGTGGAACACTTATATTACATTTTCTCATGTGTTTGTTTTAGGAAATGTGGTGCCTAAGAAAGATGTAGCTGAAATTACCAAAAGGTTCAACATCCAAGTCAGCAATTTGACCCAAGTGAGTTTCTTTGTAGACCTAGAATCAGGACATTAAATATGTTAATTAGTACAATATCAATACATATATATGTATTACATATATACACATATATTGATATGATGACATATAAATGAGTGGATTGTCATCATATCAATACATATATATGTATTACATATATACACATATATTGATATGATGACAATCCACTCATTTATATGTTTCTACATGTTTCTACCTATTTGATTAGTTTTAATTAGAAGTTTTTGTTCCTTTATGGCATGTGAGTTATCAACACTCAATTGAACCTTTACCAATTGAATGTTTATTTGTAACATGCCGCATAAGGTGGTATGAAAAGTGGCATCCCGATATTATTTCTTTCAACTTGTAAAGGTTGACTTTTTCCCTATATCCCTTAGTTTCTTTCTTTTCTTATCTTATTAGTTTTTCGACTATCATTGTATTTTCATTTGCTATACATTGATCGAATGCTAATAAGTATCTCGCTAGTCTTATGGTGATTAGTGAGAGACCATCTTTGAAATTCATCAAGCTATATTATTTCCTTCTTCCTTTTCCTTTTTTTGTTGGGTGGGGCTTGGAGTAGTTTCTGCCACAAGACAGGGTCTGTGAGTTTGCCAAATTAACTCCTGTGCAACTGTTAGAAGAGACTGAAAAGGCTGTTGGTGATCCTCAACTTCCAATCCGGCATCGTGCACTTATTGAAAGAAGTAAGGAGCTGAAGAATTTAGAGCGAGTAAGTTCCCAAATTAATTTCTTTTTAGAATGGGGTTTATAGTTTTCTGAAACTTCAACCTTCTTAAAATACATTGCAAATCCTCTTTTAGGCTGTTGAGACAAATGAAAAAACTCTGGATCAGCATAAGGCGTATATTGCTGAACAACAAAGAGAGGTTGAGCGAGTTCGTCAAAGAGAACATCTTCTGATCAAGGTTTGTTTCTGGGTTATTCTTTTTGTGATCATTATTTCCATGCCCGATCATGCTCAAGATGCCATGATTGCTATTCTTGGTAGGCTGAGACCATGAAAAAGAAATTGCCGTGGCTAATGTATGACATGAAGAAGGCAGAATATTTGGAAGCCAAGAAGAAGGAGAAAGTTGCAAAGAAAAAGCTGGATGAAGCTGCAAAAATACTGAATGATCTTAAAGAACCAATAGAGTATGATCAATTGGTTTAACTTTTTCTTTTTTATTTTATTATGTGAAAGAGTATCTTTGAAGTGACTTGTTCAGTTCTTTAATGTATCATTACAATATCATGCTATATATGTTTGTGAAAGTGAGGAAGAGCTGTTTCTGGTCTTAGATAGGGTTTTAATGAACTTACCAACTATAGATTAAGTTGTAATAAAAGGATGTTCAGTATATGGTCTTCATAAGATGCACGCATTTTCTAAAGCTGCACCGGGGTTTGATGTTTGTTGAGATTGTAAGAGTTAAATTGTCATATACATTACCTTTGTCGATCCGTACTATTCATTTTTAATTGATAACAGATGTGGCACTGCCAATATTACAGATTTCATGGTGATTTATGTTGCTTATTTCTAGTCAAGTTTTCTTATTCAGGAGTTGTTCTGCTTTTAACTCACTGGTTGCAGGAGAAAAAAGCAAGAGAAAGATACTCTCAATGCCAAAGGTAAAAAGATACGCAGTCGCATTAGTGACAATGCTCAAAAATGTGGCAAGCTTCTGGAGAAGGCAGAACATTTGGTAGGTTTAATAGCTTACTTTTCCTCATTCTTCAGATTTATCTACAACATTTTTGCAAGGACTCGTTTAAGTGTTTAAAATCTAATAATCATTTTTAACATTTACAGGGTGTGCAAGTAAAAGGGAACCACAAAGAAATGGAAGACTTGAAGCGGCAAGAAGAATCTCGTCAACAAAGAATCTTAAAAGCGAGAGAGGATCTTGCTGCTGCTGAACTAGAACTTGAAAATATGCCTCCTTACGAACCTCCGAAGGAGGAAATTGTAAGTCGGGGCTTGTGGGTAAAATGATAATGTACTAGTTCGTTAGTGTGAAAGTGAAGGTCATTATTTTATCTTCTCAAAAAAATTTTGGTCCAAGTAGTTCATTATTTTTTACATTCTTTTTTTTTTTTTCTCAATAAATGATATTAGTGGAAATTCTAACGTATGTAATCACACTTTGCCCAATCAAGACACTATAATTTTATATGTAATATCTTGGTAACAAGTTTCAATATATTTTTTTCTCATGTTTTTCCTCAGTAATTTAAATTTTAGTTTGTCAGCTATGTGGCTTGGTTAGATACATTTGCGCCTTTTATCCTTTTTTTTTTTTCATCAGGAAAGATTACGCGGGCAAATTTCAGAGCTGGAAGTTTCTGCAAGTGAAAAGAGGCGTCTAAAATCAGAGGGGGAAAAACACTTTTTTCAAAAGAAGGAAACTCTGAAACAGTACCTGGACAAGTTAAGTTTAGCCATATGTCATTTCCAGAATTCCATGTAACTTAAAATATCTTTCTCCAGTTTAACTTATTCAACCTAACTCTCCTTGCAGGTTAAAACATATGGAGGGTAAAAATACCAGACTACTGCAAGCTTTGAAAAATTGTGGAACTGAGAAAATATTTGAAGCTTATAGTTGGGTGCAAAGTCATCGCCATGAATTCAAGAAGGAAGTTTATGGTCCTGTGTTGTTGGAGGTACACACAGAAAAACCTAGATTGTCATGTTTACTAATTCATGGAATTTTCACAAATAACCTCAAGGAGTCTTTTTGAGTCTAAACACAGGTTAATGTATCAGAGAAGCTTCATGCAGACTACTTAGAAGGTCATGTCCCTCTCTACATCTGGAAGGTAGTTTCATTTAGAAACTTATGTTTTTGTTTATACTTTTATTTGTATTTTGTTTGGCATCAAAATTGGGTTTCTGTCCTTTGTGTCATCTATTTTATTTGACTTTTGACTAAGTTAACATGAAAGATGTGGCC
Source organism: Parasponia andersonii (assembly GCA_002914805.1). NCBI lineage: Eukaryota > Viridiplantae > Streptophyta > Magnoliopsida > Rosales > Cannabaceae > Trema > Trema andersonii. The sequence goes on from JXTB01000029.1 coordinate 704,271, forward strand.
AACGAAACTGCAAGAAAATGCTAATTTTTTTAATGCACTTACTATTTTTAATTTTTTTTTTGAAATAGCATGAATCACATAAACTACGAAAAAATTTTCGCCTTATCTCTCCTACAATTTGTGTTTGAATCTGGGTAGTGTGCAATGGAACTTTTTTCTCAAGCTTCTTCTGTATCTAGGAGTGTAGACCTTAGTTTCACCAGCTGTGAAGTCATGAGTTGAACTTCTTTGGACTCCATAAATAGGTTGTTGCAGTTGCAAATATTTTCGAACTATATTTCATGAAATCTTTATTTTGTCTCCCCCCCCCCCCCAATCTGCCCTGCTTTGTCGGCTGGGATCATCCCCATAATTTCTTTTTACATTCCTTCAGCAGTACCCATTAGCTAAACATTTTATCTGGGATTTGCTTCGATACATAGTAATCTTTTAACCTCTTATCTTGATATTATTTTCCTGTTTTGTAGTCGTTCATAACTCAAGATTCTCACGACCGGGATATTTTAGTTAAAAACTTGAGACCATTTCAAGTTCCAACTTTAAATTATGTTGCAGACCAAGGTTCTTACAAAGAGCCATATCAAATTTCTGAGCAGGTATCTCTACTTAGTCCTAAGGCACTATTTTTGATATCACGTCTGCATAATTCTCAGTTTTTATGAAAAATATATGCATATACATGATACTTTTATTTTTTTTTTTTGTAGCTTTTCTTTTATAATGGTGTTTGATTCTAAGCAGATGAGTTCACTTGGAATATATTCACGACTGGACCGAGTTTTTGATGCTCCTTTTGCTGTCAAGGAGGTTTTGACTTCCCAGTGTCACCTGGATAAATCAGTATGATTCCTATGCTTTTCCCATGATTTCGATGGATATATTTCGTGAATAGGTTAAGATAAGGATAATAGAAATGGATATTAGAATTTTTGAGCAGTCAATTAGGATTAACCCATGAAGTTCGCAATTGAAAATAGTGAGGTTTCTCATGAAGTCATGATAATTTGATTCCTTTTTATGTTACAGTTACTTTTGTTTCTCTCTTCTTTTTCTTCAGTGTCATCAGTTTTTTTGTTGGTTCTACTTTTCTCAGTATATTGGGTCAAAGGAAACTGATCTCAGGGCTGATGAGGTCTCAAAATTGGGAATTTTTGACTGCTGGACTCCAGATAATCACTACCGATGGACTAGATCTAGATATGGGGGTTATGTTTCTGCAACTGTAGAAACGGTGGATCGATCACGACTTTTATTATGTAGTATGACTCTGCAAGACCTTTTCTAAATTAGTGTGATTCCAAAGGTTACAACTCTGGATTAATCGTCACTTTTTTCCTAAAACATTAATTCTTTTGCTGATTTATTTTATTTTGTGTTGCAGGTTCAGATGTTGGGGAAATAGAGAGGCTTAAGTCCAAGAAAATGGAGCTAGAAGAATATCTTAATTCTGTAGAGGAAAGTGTTAGGTCACTTCAGACTGAGCAAAGGCACATAGAGGATGAGGCTGCTAGACTTCGAAAAGAACGGGTATGCCTGAAAAGAGAAAGGAACAGAATGGGGGAAAACAAAATATAGTAGATTCAATTGAATGTCAAATTCGATAACCTATTTGACCTTTGTGCCTCCTCTTTGAACATATTCCCTGTGCTCATAAACATATAATAGCAAATTTGTTGGTTAACACATTAGACATTCTATTCCACCATCAGTGGATGATTTTCACTCTGAGCATACCTTGTAGGAAGAGATCATTAATATTGGACAACATGAATCGAGGAAGCGCCGTGAAATGCTACACCGTATTAGTAAGTGGAATTTTTCCTCATGTTTTGCCATATTTCAGGCTTCAAATTCATTCCTTTTGATTATTAGATTATATAATATATTTTCAAGAAAGGAAACCTGAATATCTTCTGGTGATTTTAGATCAAAAGAAGCTTAAATTAGAATCAATGGAGAAGGAAGATGACCTGGATACTGCTGTGGCAAGGCTATTCAACCAATGTGCAACGTACAACAATCAACGCTTCCGCTGTGCAATGGAATTTAAGGTAGAGTTGCTTTCAGGATCAGGTTTTAGGATAACTTTCATTGTTATGTTTTGCTATCGGCCATTTCATTCACATTTCTTCAAGTTTATGGTAAACTACTCTTATTTGCGGAAACGCAGTTTAAGAATTTAGTTTCTTCATCATTCTATTGAAGTTGTTATTTCTGTTTCACAGGGTCTACTTGTTGAGGCCGTTTCACTCAGACAAACTCTTGCTGAAAAACATATGGCCTCCATTGAATTTGATGCCAAGGTATTTTCTTATTTAGTCTTACTGTGGTAACAATTTTTAAGAATATTACCAGCTGCTTTTCTGATCTCTGCGTTTACAATTTCTTTAAAAATTTAGACTTTGTTTTCTGGATAGGATTTTCAAATAATCTTCATGGTTTAAGAACTTTAAAATTTAAAAGAAAAAGGAAAATGTAAATGGTTTCTGTTATTTATTCCCCAAGTCACCCTTTTCTGCACTACAATCAACTCTCAAATTTCACTAGCTTGTCTGTCTGTTGTATTTTCTGATCCCTTCATCTCTTTTAGATTCTTTCTATCTAAAACTAGTATGGTCTACTTAAAGAACTGGCATGCTTAAATTTCCAGGTCGCCTAGTTACTGGTTGGTTGTTCTGGACTTGATTACACTGCTACAACCTTCTTGTTTTGGCAGACAGCATTTGTGCATTGTCATCTTGAAATTTTTGTTTTTCTGTAATAAATTTGCGTAGCTGGTCTTTTATGCTATGTTTCTATTCTGATTGACTTGCCTGATATGTATGGGTTTAATATGTTCTTAGATTAGAGAATTGGAGGTCAATCTCAAGCCACATGAACAATCTGCTCTTCAAGCATCAATGCATCTTGAGGATTGTGAGTAGTCATTTTAATGTAATTTTAGTTTTTTCTTTTTCTAAGCATTGACAATCTGTTTGAAATTTTGTCTGTGACAGACTTATTATCTATGTATTGTTATTGTAACTTTAATAATATATCTTTTCTTTTTTATGGATCTAAATCAAAATTTTTCAACCAAAAATCCTTGTTCTAGGCATAGTTGGTTTGAGCAGGTGAGGTCTGACTGTGCTTAATAGTTATTTATTTTGAAGGACAATTTTGCTTCTTACTCATTTGGTATTCTACATCTTACTGGGGGCCTATTCTTATCCGAAAGAGGCTTTAATATTTTGTTATTTTTATATTTATATATATATGTATATATACTCCCATTTTAAGTGCTTACTACTTTACATAAGAAAAACTCAAAAAACAGATTGTGGGGTAGCTATTTTGTCTATGTGGATGTCTTATCTACTTAGACTGATGTGTTTTCATATTTTTTAATAAACAATTTGAATATTTTTTAATAAACTTTCTATTTCTTACATAAAAAGACAAAAAGAAAGGGTTAATATTCACATTTTCTTCAAATTTGATTTCATTATTTTGGGTGGATTTTCAATATTTTGTGATCTTTAGACAGTATGATTATTAAATAAGATAGTTCCCCTTAGTTTTCCTTACCAGAAAAAGGCGTATAATTTTCTTGAAAAATTAATATAATATAGGAACTTTAAGATAGTATTCATGAAAACAAAATGGTTAGATAATAGATATTCTTCATTGAACGTTGACAGCATACCATTTTGCTTCTTTTCAAGGTAATAAAGAGGTGCTTAATCTTCAAGAGCAACTGTCAATTGCCAAGAGGCGTGCAGAATCAATTGCTGTTATTACTTCAGAACTTGCAAAGGAATTTCTTGAGGTTTGTATATATTAATTTGAAGTTTGAGAATGATTATTTCAGTCAGTTCCATGTTGTATGTGTTGCAACGAACAAGTTTTCCATGTGTGGGTTGATTTACTGGGAATGCAACTGCATGTTCGCAAGTTTATGGTTTTAGGAAATAGACTACTTCAAATAACAAATTGTCGCATATCTCAATTATTAGTTTGAAGTTAAAGTTCACTTCTACATTCATTACTGAGAACCTTTTTTCATTTTTACATATACTGGAGTTTTTTAATTCATATGAGCCCCAGAAAAGAGTTAATTGGAGGGATATGTAATAGCCAGTCACGTCCTGTGGGTCTTACGCCGTATCATTCATTTACTAATCACTGGTTTGAATTTGGATGTGTGTGCCAAATTGCCATTGACATTAGTATAGGTGATTTATTCTGTTGTGTTAGTTTCAGGTGACAGTATGTTGGTCTTTTGAGTAATAGTTCATGTGTATGGACTAAGTGTTACAGTTTAAGGCCCGCTATAACTTGAAGCTGTGATGCCTTCTGTTTATTTCCCCATTTGCTGCTAAGGGATGAGGGTTTAAGAGCTGTTATCGTTAGGTCATATCAGATAGAGAATTTAGAAATAGACTTTGTTTCAAATGTAATTGTGATTTTACATAATTTATACCACAACCTTGCTTTTAAATTAGACTTTAAGATAGACAAGTCTCTTACCCAATTATTTCTTTCTCTAATTACAGTATTGATATCCTTAAGGTTGTTCTGCTGTATTCTAATGTTTTAATTATCTTGGGATTGCGTACAAACCTAGGGTTTGTCATAATTGAAGACTAGCTTTTGAGGCTGTTGAAATCCTGTTTGTATTTGGTTCCAATTTTGGTTGTCCTCTTACTTCGCCCGTCTTATTATTTCTGGTACTGCATCATTTCCTCTTGCCCTAGCTCTATAATGCAGAACAACCTTATGTTTAATGCTTATCTTTTAGATGCCAAGTACAATTGAGGAATTGGAGGCTGCTATTCAAGATAATATTTCTCAAGCCGAATCAATTTATTCTTTGAACCGTAATGTACTGGAAGAATATGAACACCGCCAACGCCAAGTAAATATGCTTCCATCATTTCTATCTTTTACTTGTTTTGTTGTTTATGCCTTCTTTGTAATTGCGATGAAATAACAGATTGAAGCTTTTTCAACAAAATTGGAAGTAGACAAAGAGAAGCTAAGGAAGCATAAAGCAGAAATAGATGACTTGAAGGCAAGTGAATTTTAGTTTCTTCATTAGTTCTGCTTTGTGAAGTAGCAGCTGCTACCGTAATAAATTGATTTGAGATATTTCATACGTGACCTCCTGGTAATGAGTCTTCAGAAATTTTGGGAATTTAACTATAGGGTTTAATGTTGCTTTTGGTATCTATCGGAACCAAGGATCTCATGATTGCATTAATTACCTTGAATACTTTGTTCCAGTTGAGCCAGAAAGTTTATTAGCAAAATCCCAGTTCATAACTGATAAGAGGATTAACATATGTATGTCAGTAGAAACAGTGAATGAGACATCTGAAACTCGTCATAAATGGTATTTGTGAAAATGTGCTGCTTTCCCAATGCATTTCCTTGTGTGCCAAATTAGGGTTTTATAGAAATGTGTTGTTGTCTTAAATTATTTGCAGGAAAGTTGGCTTCCTACATTGAGAAGCCTTGTTGCTCAGATAAATGAGACCTTCAGCCGTAACTTCCAAGATATGGCTGTTGCAGGCGAAGTTTCTTTGGGTATTCATTTTAATTCTTAGTTTGATATTTGCTAATGGAATTTTTTTCCCCATGTACCCCTTTTGTTTAACATTTTCTTCTCAGATGAGCATGACATGGACTTCGACCAGTTTGGTATACTGATAAAAGTAAAGTTCAGGTATTCTGTAATATGATTTAGCATGTACATTTTCATGGGTTTAGTTATATGTGAACTTATTTGGCTGTTTCCTGTATGACTCTGCTGTTATCTATTTCAAAAAAGAGGGAAAATAAATGGTTCCTCTGTATTTTGTGTTCTTTTTATTTTTTAGTTTTGTTGTTCTGCGATATTCCCTTTCTCCGTTCTTTCCTCTGTTAGGCACTTACCAATCTCTGATTCGTAAATGCATCGCTTTAGTTCTTATATTTATTTGGCTTTATTTGACCACAGACAAACAGGAGAGCTTCAAGTTCTTAGCGCCCACCATCAGTCTGGAGGGGTATTGTTATTGACTAAATTTCAGGAGTTTATTATTTAGATTATGACTACCTTTATCTCACTGTTATTGCCTTTCCCAGGAACGTTCAGTATCAACTATCCTTTATCTTGTTTCTCTTCAAGACCTAACTAATTGCCCCTTTAGGGTAGTTGATGAGATAAATCAAGGTGGGTTAATGCATGTGTGGTATTGTGTGACTTTTCTTTTCATAAAGCCCCACATATAGCACCGAGATTCACTTTTGGCCATCAATATCTATCAGGAATGGATCCTATAAACGAGAGAAAGATGTTCCAACAATTAGTCAGGGCTGCAAGCCAGCCAAATACGCCACAGTAAGTACCAATACCATTGTCCCCATCAGCATGCTTCTTTCTTCCTTCATTTTCTTCTCATCATAATTTTTGCTGTATAAGTAATCCCTCTTTTGATAATTCCGGGTGCCTGTCAATAAGGGAATCTGCTAATTCTCATAATAATAATTTACAGTAACAAAGGATAGAGAAATTAAGACATCTAATAGACTGGACAAAAATTAAGCACATAGATGGTTTTAGCGCTATGATCACAAGTTTTTCTAACTCAATGTAGACAATGATTTATTATACACTAAAGAGAGTTTAGTTAAATAATTTCTTGGATAATGTTAACCAAACAAATTACATATTCAATAGAATTGCTTTATGCTGCTGGACATAATTATATTGTCCAAGTTGCAATTATTTTGGTTGCTGAAAGATCGTCTTTGGAAAAAATTCGTTCTGTTAACGTTTAATTCATCAATAATATTCAGGTGTTTCCTACTCACTCCGAAGTTGCTCCCAGATCTAGAGTACAGTGAAGCTTGCAGCATTTTAAATATAATGAATGGTCCCTGGATTGAGCAGCCTTGTAAAGGTAAAAAATTCTAACAGAATTGGTCTCAAATTGTGGCTATCTTCTTAGCTTATCAATGCTCTCTAGATCTGTATGGTTGTTCTTTGCTCATTTCAGTGTGGAGTAGTGGAGACTGCTGGCGATTTGTTGCAGGCATAGTTGGAGAAGGTTGATATAAACCTTATAAACAATGCCAAGAGGAAAATTTCGTAGCATCACCGTCGTTACGCCTTCTCTAATGGGAAGTGGACGTTATTTTGTCTCCAACTGACTATTCGTACTAAATGTGATTCTTTCTTGAAGCAAACTACCCTTCGGTTAGAAATGCAACTGTGGGGCCGCTGCCTGTGGGCCAGCACAGACCCATCTTGCTAGGACAGGCTGGCCTATCTTGGTACTGTATGAGCAGGGCTGGCCCGTCTATCATTTGTGGATTGGGTCATGATATCGTGACTCGGCCTGATTTGATCCACTAAAGTTCATTGGATGGGGTGGTCGGCCTGATTTGATCTTCTAAAGTTCATAAGATGGGGTGGACTTGGGCTAGAATGGGCTAGTTCATAATGGGTCAAGGTGGGCTGGTCCATTTTCATCTATCGTGGATTGATCCATCATAAGTCAACCTATTTTGGCTAATTCTTTTATTTTTTTTAAAATTTTGTTTTGTATAATCTTAAATTTTTTATACTATTTTTTTTTTACTAAACTAAGGTTTTGTAGTATCTCACTGAATTTCGTAAATAAAAAGTTAGTTTGTGGTTTATATAATTATTTAGTTTTATCTAAATTAATTTTTATAATATTAGTAAATTTTGTTTTGTTGTTTATATTAATTAACATTTAAATTAATTTGTAATTGTACGTAAATTATTTAAGATTTGATAAAAAAAATAATTTTAAAAAAACAAAATATTTTTGTTCCCATTTTTTTGAGTTATAGTGGGTCGGCTCATGGGTGGGCTAGAATGGGTTGGTCGTCCTGGCCTGAGGGTTGGTCTAGCCTAGTCCACGAATAGGATAACCCATGTGTTGGGCTGGGTCATCTCTTTTTTCAGTGGATTGGGGCCTACAGAAACAATGGATTGGGCTCGGATGCCCATAACCTGCCTAAAATGGGTCGGGCCAAATGAAGCGGCCCATTATTGCATCTCTACCTTGGTGTATAGCTGTTGTGGCGAATCAGTTGCTGTGTTTGACGATGGTAATGGCCCAAGCGAGCGATTGGAGCGGACTGCATAACAAGGGGGTTCGCTTGAGAGACTACTGCCAGTTTGTCTATAGAGATTTTTTAAGGGTCCTTCCTCTCAGAGGCCTGACGCACCGAGTGCTTGGTTTTGCTTTTTGTTTTAATCTTAAAAAATGATTGATTTGATGGGCCATTTTTAAGATGAACATGAATTGATATCAAACTTGAGCTCAAATGCAGCAACTTTGTATTGCTTAGGATCTTCTTTTTGTTATTGCAAGGCCGAAACTTAAATGAATTGATATTATACCTCAGTATGGCAGCCTGAGACTAATACCAAGTCTAGACATAATACGTGTCTGGACCAACGAATAACACTTGGAACTTTGAGACGAGAAATTTTTAGATTCTACAGACCAAACTGAGTTTTTCTCAATATTTTAAAGCCAAACTGCTTCTTAATCTGGGAACAGTTCGATTAACTAGTTTGAGTGCATGTGAAACCAAATCAATACTTTCCATTTATTCCCATCCGCATCCCAACCCACCTTGAATTGATCCCATTAAGAGAAAACTGAATAAAGTAATTCAAAAGGGTCGGAAATCACATCACAACCATGAGAAAGCCATGTTTTGACAAACCTATAACAGATAAAAATCCTACTTCTGCACAGATATAAAGTTATATAAGATTAGATAATATTGATCATAAAAGTAATACAGGGGCTTTCTCATTCTGTAGAAGACACTTTTCCGTAAATAGTCTTCAACCATGATACAAAATCAAAGGTCTTCCTTTCTTCTGTCATCCTAGTTACCCTTCTACCATGTTTTTTTTAAACCAATATTGGCATGATCTGGCACGCACCTATGAGGAAGCTGAATAAACAATTTGAAGGCAACATTTACAAGTATAGTTTCTTCAAACATTTGATGGAAGCTTGTAATCCAGCATCTCCCTTATGTTTAACCGAATCGAAGGCCCCATGGATGAGCATACATGTGCACTTTTCCAGTAAACTCCTTTCGCCCCTGATGGCTTATTTGCTTCTATTGATTTCTGTCATATTGAGGGCATAAACAAGTTAGTTGTTTATGGCAAGTGGGTGCATTTCACACAATGAGTATCAGAGGAAGAGGGGAAGAACATACTACTGCAGCAAGCAAGTTCACAATAAGATCTTCTTCAGAAAAGTCAACTTTTCCGAAAGGCAGGTGAACTATCCCAGTTTTATCCGCTCTGTATTCAACCTTTCCCTGCTTGAATTCTGCTATAGCCTGAAGAAACAGGCAAAATAAAATCCAATTCATTCAGTCAAAGCTAAAACCAATTCTAGCAATGCAATCGCCTAGTTTGTGATACTGCCTACAGGCGACAACAGACAAGCATTCCCCATAGTGTCAGTTGTCAAACAACTTAACTCGGGCATTTCAACTTTTCCATTTTCCCTGACAAGATTCATATTTAAGACAGACATGCACATAACCTGAAATCGCTAGGTAATGCCGACTTGTGAAATACATTGCTGTATTCATAAAGGCACAAGGAAAGACTCAAGTCCCACTTGAAGCAATTAAAAGTCTACCAGAAAACAGTTTCTAGAGAGTCGTAAAAAAGAGTTCAGGAGTTCTTTCAAAAGAAAAAACAAAAGAACTACGCCACTAGGGGTCCTCCAAGCAACAAGGGAAAAAAACAAAAAAAAAACAACAACAGCAGCTTAAGGCACATTGTCCCAGTTACAATAAATAGGGCTCACTGAGCTACAAGAATGAGTTCATGAGGCCATACCAGAGGTATATTAGGGGTCACTGTACCAGCTTTGGGATTTGGCATGAGCCCTCGCGGTCCCAGAATTTTTCCTAGGCTAGCCACCTGAGACAATCACAATGGAAATGGAAATCAATAATATGTCCCATTTTGTCCCGATCTTATTCAAATATACTAATTAACACAAGATAATCAGATCAACACCTTAGGCATCATATCTGGCGAAGCGATTAACTTGTCAAATTCCATAAATCCTCTCTTAATCTGCTCTATCAAATCTTCTCCACCAACCAAATCTGCTCCAGCATTCTTTGCTTCATCGAATTTTTCGCCTATATTTGTATATTTCTAACCAATATGAGCATATCGAACAAGAAAAAGTAAAAGGCTTGTACTAATTATAAAGTTACAGTATTCAGAATAAAAGAGTAATAAGAGCAAGTAAAGACAGATGCAACTAAAGAGTTTCTTTTGGCACTTGTCACAGATATTAATATTAGTTTTCAAGATAAGTTAATAAGATCCAACTAACTAATCAATTTATATAGTACACTTAACCAGACGTATTAAAGAGGGGAAAGAAAGCATAGAGATAGATGGTGCAAGTAGAAGATTAAAGACGTTCATTAGTGTGGAGTGAACCTTATGAGCTTCAGATTAGAATCAGAAAGTATGGAAACTTCAACAGAGTTAAAGATCTGTAGAGTCTAATAACTAAAAAGCAGTTTTAGAGAGTAAGCAGAGAAAAACAAAGAAAAGGAGGAGCTTCATCAAAGCTACTTTTATTTCTCCACAAAAAATTCATAAAAATTTTAACACATGAAATTTCTTGTCATCTAGATGGACTACAGGTTCCATGAACCTTCCAAATATTGTTAACTTAGACACAAAGCACTAGGGAAAAAGTTTTAAACAGAAAACAGGCAAATTGTAGGGGAAAGAGTTAACTTTGCCACAGACCAAATGTGGTGTAGTAATAAGTAGTCTAGAAGGAAATATGCATCCCGGAAAAAAGGCAATATTTGGAAAATCACCAGTTACCATCATAAGTTGCATACCAAACCGATTATATACCATACTATGTGAAAACGGTACCCCCGATGATCAAAGTGTCGATTTCCAGTCCTCAACAAGATAAGTTTGGCTAAATCAAGAAGAGTGATAAAAAGGATTAAGGTCCCCGTGCCAGAAGTTATGTGGACAGAAATATGCCACGTCACTTGGAGAATAATTTTGGTAAAGTTGATGATAGTTGTAATTTTCCAAAATCACTAAACCTAAAATTCAGTCAAATGCAGTTAATGTTCCTCCCTTTTTCCCGCATTACTAAAAATCAGAAAAGCTGTTTTGTCTACATGACGCCAAGGTCGTGATTGGTGGGCTTCTTGTGTTTGTTTAATAAGATTCTATGTTTGAAAATAAAACCAAGGTCTTGGTTTCCATGTATAAGATTCTTTATAACAGCACACACAGAATAGAAAGCATTCAATTAGGATTTTCCTTGCTCTAGGTTTGTGGACATTGACACAGGAGAAGGGCCAACAGAAACCGAGCGAAAGAAAATTTTAAAAATTAATTTGAACTACCTAGAGACGTGCTCAATGACACGTAAAAATTGCAATTTCCATTGCTTCTATATACAGCTTGCAAGTCACAAACTTGCATCCACCTACAATCACGTTTGTTACAAACTTACATGATCTAATTGGTAATTTCCTTTACTCATACTGACCCAACAGAACATACACTAAATAATTATCATAATGAAAATAAATAATAAGCATAAAGGAGAAATAGGTAAATATGCCAAAATAGAGAAGAACTACAACCTTGAGTAAGAACGGCAACTTTGACAGTCTGTCCAGTTCCCTTGGGAAGATTAACCTATTAAAGAAAAAGTTCCAGGACATGAGGGACAGAAAATAAAATATCAAGCACTTAAAAGAGACTATGAATACATTTACCAATAACCAACAACTTACTGTTGCCCTCAGCTGTTGATCATTATATTTTGGGTCAATGTTGAGGCGGAAATGGGATTCAGCTGTTTCCACAAATTTCGTACTTGCCATTTGCTTCATCAAAGCAATTGCTGTCTTCACATCATACTCTTGTTTATTTTCCCTCAACTTTTGAATTTCCAAGAATCTTTTAGACCTCGTCTGACAGTTCAAACATGATAAAATTAAGTTCTTTATCCTTTATACAAATCTTCGGCAGATTGTAAAACTACTACAAAAAAGGAATATATCTCAAAGGTAAAGAACACTTTTTTATTTTATTACTTTAAACAAAACAAAACGAAATCTTTGAAAAGAAGTCGGAAACCTATCTTCCTCAACCCCTTAACTTAGTCTTCCGGTAGAAGACCGTAAACAGTGTTGAAAGCAGCCATTTTCTGAAATGGCCTCAGCCAAACTGATAAACATAGATCAGTTTTGACAACACATCAAACAATGCCAGAACCACTTCATTCCTTCATTACTCATTACTCTCTAAAGACTTGAAGAAGCATAACAAAAAATAAAATATGGGGTTTCTGTCATATCCTTGACAGGATCAAACAAACGACTCCTAACACTATCGTTCTAGTTCTAATACCAACCAACAAACCACTAAATTTCTCACAAAATTAATCCAAAATAATAATAATAATGAGGAAATGAAAAGAAGAACAATATCAAATTGTTATGCATACTTTGTCAAGTAATATAGGCAATATTTTCTGATACTGAAACCCCACAGCTGTAATGAAAACCTAAACCAAACAAAACCCACCGATCAAATCACTCTACGCACAAAATTCACCCAAAACATTAATACCATCAATGAAAATGGAAAAAATAATAAAAACCCAAATTTTCATTTTCACGTACTCTGTCCCTCTTCAAAAGCAGCGCAGCTTTGCCCTTTTTGGGCTTCGGAGGAGCAACAGTGGCCGACCCAACAGCTCCTTCTTCCCCTTCCACCTTCTCCTCCACCGCCTCAGCCACCTCGGCCTCGGCGGCCACGGCGGCCACAACTAGAGGATACTGCCCAGGGCTCGACTCACTCTGCGAATACCCATCGACCCATTTGCATGATCTTCTCTCTCCACGCCTCAAAACCAGTGGGTAGAGACAGAAGGTTCTGGATGACAGGGGTTTAGGCTTGAAGGAGAGGAGAGAAGGGGTTATTTCTTGTGGGTGTACGGACGATGCGGCGTAAGATAGCATGAGGGATGAGGGGGTTGTTGTTGCAGTTGCAGTACAGGTCGCCATTGTCGAGAGCTTGAAGAAAAAGAGCTCTCTCTCTCTCTATGTGTGAGTTTTCTGGGAGTGAAGATTCTTTTGAAGAGTGCTATCTATCCATATAAAATTGGAGATAAGAGGAGGCCTTTTCTTGTCTACTCTACATTATATATCCATTTTATAGACCATAAATATGGTCTATAGTTGAATATTTTAAAATAATATAAATTCTAAAAAATAAAATTACTGCTAAAAATAATAATATAATTTTTTAAAGCAATAATGAGATAATGGCAATATATACATGCAGAACATGAGAAACAAATTGTTTTTTTTATATTTTTTATATTTTTTTGAAATAAAGTTTTCAATTAATATGTGTGGCCATCGAAATTATTTGAGTAGTAATATATACTCAATTATTTGAAAATGATTGTTAAATGCTAACCAGTATTCATATTCTATATGATATTGACTAGTAAGGAAGATATTGTTCACATATTAAACGTACAAAATGTGAGAATATGGTAATTATCCCATGCCAACTCTGGCTGAGCATAAGATGAGTTGTTTAGTAATTCTTTTAATCAAACAAAAATAGAATCTCAATTATTGCTTGTTGGATTATGATTATTACTTTAAGCATCCATATAAGCAAGTTTGAATCTTTTTGTATTTTCAGTGATGATTTAGGTTATTTTTCGGTCCGGTTTGGATGGGAGAAGATGATAAAATAATGAATTTTTCATTAAGTAATAATTTCGCGCAATTTGGTTTAAATCCCACAAATTTTATCTAATTAAGTATTTTAAGCTCTATTTAAACCATATTATAGTTGGACAAACAATGAATCTATTATTTTATTCTAGTATAACTATTATTTTTGAATTGCGCATAAGGATTTAAACTCGAAACTCTTTCTATAAGAATGACGAACCGTAATATTATTTGTATTACTTGGATTCATTAAAGAGACTTATGGTTGTGTTCTAGATGCATAAATTAATAGCTTATTGCATGCATAGTCTTTTTCTTTATCTAGATTAAATGTATTAGTGAAAAAAAAAAGATTTTTGTCAAATAGAAAAAAATATCAAGGTAACCTTCAAAATCTAGACTGTGATATTGATGTCTTAAACGTATGAATTAAGATTTTTATTCGAATTTTTTGGCCAGAATCTTTAGATTTACAAGCTCCAAATACCAAAAAAAAAAAAAAATGATTCATTTCAACTTCTAGGCGCGTGTCATTTACATTCCCTTGTTAGCCACTAGTTTTGGTAGAACAATCTCCACGCTCTATCTTCAATACATGTGTTCTTAAAAAAGTTCATGCTTTTCAACGGGCAGTGGAGACCCATAATTTTGTGCCATAGACCTAGACTCTATTATATGGTCCTTAATTTTTTTTTTTTGTTTAAATGTTTTATTTATTTAATTTTTTTCCTTCTATAATAATAGCATAAGGTCTCAAATTCTATTTGAAAATACGCACGAGAGATCACTATGATTCAGAGTCATAGTTTACCACTTATCATTGGTCTTTGTTTTTAAGGAATGTATGGCACTCATTTTTATCTTAGAAAACTATACCATTTTCAAGGTTCTCTACTTTGTTTAATCATGAAATTAACAATGGCATAAAATTCTCTTCTTCGTTAGATTTAATGACCGTCCTTTAACTTTAACTTATACAGACATAATATGCAAAAAAAAAAAAAAGAGTAATAATAATAATAATAATAATAATAATAATAAAATTTACTATCCAATCATTGAAAGTAAAGTAAAAAAAACAGAAATGAAGGCTTTATATATATATATATATATATTATTTTTTCATTGACAAAGTTCAACCGTTTATATAGTTCAGTTCAGCTGCCATAGTAACTTCACCTAACCAAACCGAAAACCACAGAGTCTAGCGAGTCCTTCCAATTCATCTCGCTCTCTCTACCACGAACAACTTAAAGAGGGGAAGAGGGAGAGAGAGCAAGGACCGCCATAACTATGGCGGTGGCCACCTTCTCAGGCTTCTCCACCTTCCACCACTCACTCTTCCACCCCTCACTAACCCACCACCACACAAACCTCTTCCCTCAAAAGTACTTCCCTTGCTCCCTCACCACCCCTCATCTCACCTCCAATTCAATCTCTTCCACCCGGCCACCGGTCATAATCACCTCCTTCCGTACCACTACTTTCTCCTTAGGAGGCGGCGGCGGCGGCAGTGGTGGCGGCGGCGGCGGCGGTGGTGGTGGTGGGAATCATAACAATGACAAGAATGGCGATGAAGCCGGCGACAGGGCACGGAACAAGGTAGAGGCGATTGCTGCATTGGCCGAGGCCAGGCGGTCGCTGGAGAGCTTGCCAAAGGACTTGGCGGCGGCCATAGAGGCGGGGAGGCTGCCGGGATCCATTGTGAAGAGGTACTTTGAGCTGGAGAAGTCTGTGGTGCTCCGGTGGTTGCTCGGTTTCGGCGGGTTCAAGGAGCGGTTGCTCGCTGATGATCTGTTCTTGACTAAGGTTGGCATTGAGTGTGGAGTTGGGATATTCACTAAGGTCTGTTCAATTTTTGCTTCTCTTTGTTTTATTACGAGCTGAGCTAATTATGGAATTACATAATTTCTTTTTTGATATTGTATTGATATATATATATATATATATATATATGAATAAGCTGCTGTATATGATTGTTTATGTTGCAGAGTGCTGCAGAATTGGAAAAGCGGAGAGAAAATTTTACCAAAGAGCTAGATTTTGTATTTGCTGATGTGGTATGTGTCTTCTAATTGTAACAACAAAATGTGACAAGTATTATCTCTTTAGAATTATATAACTAATTCATTTGAGTTTTCTTCATGACCATTGTCATTAGTAGTATCCTTCTTGTTGTTGATGAGCTAGTTTTTAGACAAGCCAACAAACAGAGTCACTCCTATTTGTCAAATTGAAATGATCCTACTCATTGTTTCATGAATTCACATTACCTTATATTGATCAATATATTTGGTGTATCTCTTGTAAGTGTTGTTGTCACTATTGTATATATATGTAAAGGATTGTGTTGGTATTGTTTGGTCTTAGGTGATGGCCATTATAGCAGATTTTATGCTAGTGTGGCTTCCTGCTCCAACTGTTTCTCTTCGGCCACCACTCGCGGTCAGTGCCGGACCTATTGCCAAGTTCTTCTATGGCTGCCCTGAAAATGCATTTCAGGTTAGTCTTCTTTTCAATCTTTGATATTTTTCATTTTGTTTCACCTGTATCATATTCATGTACTGATCTCATAAGCCAACTGTTTATAATTAGTAGATGATAAATCTTGAATGCAGGTAGCTTTGGCTGGAACATCTTATTCATTGTTACAAAGAATAGGTGCCATTGTGGTATGTATTTAGATTATAATCTAAACAAGTTTTTCTTACCAGTCAGGTTAAATTGTTCATAGAGAATTGGGTTTTTGAGTATCTTAACTAGTCTGTTTTCGCAGCGAAACGGAGCCAAAATGTTTGCAGTCGGAACCGGTGCATCACTGGTAAGCACAAAACGTCTTACATCTAAAGATTTTTGCTTTATATGTATGACTCTTTTCCATTATAAGATTCTACATTGTTTGCTTTATTCTCCATCAAATGAAAATCTTCCTTTCTCCAATTCGGTACTAAAAATGTTAATTTTTCTTTCCTTACCTAAATTTTTACCCAGTTTTTAGTCCTCATGTAAAGTCATTCCCATTAGCAGGACTAAAAAGATGTTAAATTGTGTACCACTGTACTAAACTCTCCACTTTAGAAAGTTCATATATTTCAAATTGGATTGTCTAATATGACTTACAGAGTATTATATATACAGCATTGTTTCTCGTATGACTAACCAAAGTATTTTTAATCAGGTTGGTACAGGAATAACAAACGCATTGATATATGCTAGAAAAGCTATCGATAAATCTTATGCTGGTGAAGCGGAGGACCTGCCCATAATATCAACTAGTGTTGCCTACGGTGTTTACATGGCTGTTTCTAGCAACATAAGGTATGTCCATTTTTTGATTTTTACGAGACTTCTACAACCTGAAAAATAGAATCAATCATTAAGCCAAAAGAAATGAACATGTTGCATTTGGCTTAACAGGTACCAAATACTAGCTGGGATTATCGAACAACGGATTCTAGAGCCTTTGCTGCATCAACACAAGGTTGTCCTAGGCGCAATTTGCTTCGCTGTTCGAACTGGCAACACATTTTTGGGCTCCCTAATGTAAGACTTGAATGTTTCTTCTTCGTTGAATCTCATCACATCTTAATTGACTTTGTTTTGAGCTCTTCTTGTTCTTATGATTTGTATTTGTTATGTTGGCAGGTGGGTGGATTATGCACGTTGGGTTGGAATTCAGAAAATTCGAGAATAGAGAAACTCGTTTGTTGTTGTCACTGATGATCAGTGTTGAAAATGTTCATAGCTGAGGATTGTGGTATTAATCTATTTCGCCTTCTTTTGTTTGAAGGTTGTGTATTGTTGCTTTTTCACTGAGGCAGAGTTGTGATTGTAATTCCTAGCTTGTGAGAGTCCAAAACACCTCAAGTTTTCCTTGAATCCCCAAAAGAAAACATGTAGTTTAATATGACAGTCATAAACCATTTTAGATTTTGAAGTTTGTTCATACTTTGGCTTATTTCTTCTTGCTTTTTCAGTACTTTGATTCTTTTTAGTTGTAGTAGTAAAAGGGTATGGTTTGATTCCATGAAAGTCAAAATTTTCTGGAGGAAAAGAACCCCTTAAATTCATAACTAGTGCCTTTTTTTTAAGCTATGATTGAATTAGAAAATGGTTTGTTTCCCAAACTTGGACAAATTTTCAAGTACTTTGCTTTTCTCGTGGAATGTAATTGTTGGAATCTTTGCTCGTCTAAACCTAGTTGCTTTCGCTGACCTTTTCTCTTTGGGTTAACTTTTTGTCCTCTAAAAGAAAAACGACACGTTTGTTCCGTACGTTCAGAAACGACATCTCTTTTCATCTTAATTTGTGGCTCTTAAATTTAAGCAACATGTCGTTTAATTATTAATCTATACGCTGTTTCTTCCAAACGACTTGTAGTTTATTCTCCGAAACCATGTCGTTTCATCTTATAAACGGCATGTCATATTTTTATTCTGGTCAATTACATGACATTTATTGCCTAAAACTTTGTTTTCGTTTTTCTTTTATAAACGACATTAAGGCTCCTCTATAAAACAACATTTTCTTTATTTTTGAAGCTAACTACGTGCCTTTATTTTTACTATTACTATTTCTATATAATTAGCAAACTGATATCTCATTTATAGTTGAATCTTATTTTTAAGTCTTCACTCAAAATAAAAAGAAATAGTTTTCTAAGTCTTTGATTAATCTAAATTCTTAATGAATTTAGGTTTTCCTTGAAAAATAATCTAAATTCTATTTTCGGTCTATAAATTTTAAAATATCTCAAACTTAGATTCTTTAACTATGCTTTCGTCTTATTTTGGTCTTGGACCTTCAAAAATTCAAGTGTAACATTTGTGTACTCTAAAATTGCTCTCTTCTTTTGTCTTGATCTTGGTAAGTCGTCTCAATTTGAATAATCCTATTATAATCTAAGGATAAAAACTATTATAGAAAGACATTTTTCGAAGTTCCAAATTGAGACAAAAACAAAATGTAACATAGGAATGCTCAATAATTTTGGCACATGGAGTGCCAGCATTTATTGCCTAAAACTCTGTCGTCGTTTCTTTTAAAACGACACGAGGGTCAATGTCTCTAAAACGACATACATTTTCTGATAAACACGACATGTCGTTTATATTCAGACAAATTGATAGTTTGCTGTCGCTTGATTAGTTTACAACTAAACGACACATGATTATTGTAAACGAGAATTATCCTTGTGTAACGACATGACGTTTATATTTGAAATTACTTAAAGGAAAATAGAAGAAAACGAATGAAAGTTAAAAAAAAAAAAAAAAAAAATAGGGGATAGGGCTCACAACACGCAGAACCAGAAAATCCGAAGCTCGTAAAAGACCAAAACCCTAGTTAGCAGAGAAGACGTTCAGCTGAAAACCCCAGAAGCCAGAACCAGAGAGATGACGCAGAAGAGCAATTTGTTCAAAGGCCAAAAGAAGAGGAAAACTATCCCTCCCAACCGCCATGGAAAGGCACCCCCAACTCGGAAAGGTATTACCTTTACACACACATATATATAATATAAATTTATATCTATGTGCATAATATTAGCTTGAGGAACGTAAATTTGAGTATGTGGATTTTGTTTATGTTAATTGGCAGGGAAGAGATTTGTGAAGCCTACAAAGTATACGAGCGAAATGGATACAGATCGAGTATGTTTCAATTTCTCTTCTCCTATCCTCTTTGTTTTTCTGTTATTTATTTATTATTATCTGAATTATACTCAGTGGAAACTGTTCATAAAAATGCTGTTGTTCTTGAAAGTTTTACTTATTAAACAATATATAAGTTGTTGAATCAGTTGTAACTTTAGAGCCCTTTAGGCCTTAAGCAACCATGCTTTGGAGTATATAAATGTGGGGTTGTGAGCAATTCTAATGTATTTGATTGGGCTGAGTTGTTAAGTCCTGGCTTCGTACCTGTTTTAGTTAGGGCAGTCTTGAACTTGTAGAGAAGGTATTCTTTTTAGTTAAAAAAAAAAAAGTTCGGGTTTTTATTGGCTACATTTGTATTATACCTTAAACTTGGGGACTTTATGGCTTGTGGAATTGATTTTTCTGTAATAGTGCTGGTTATTCTCAATTTTCTGAATTGGAATGAAGTTTTCCCTGATCCTGGTGGCTTGGGAGCTGGGGGATTTGATGCTTATGTTCCCTTTCGTGCGAAAAATTTTGTTTTGAAATTCTTTGTGTAGCTGGAAGGTAACTATTACTTACTAGATTAGTTTTTACAGGAATCAGGGAAGTGTTATTACTACCACCCTCGGTTGCATAATTTTTTTCTTCAAATTGGTTTTTGTCCGATCAAGAATGGTTGAATGTTACAAGGGATTTGTTGATTTGCTACTCAACTTCAGTAAATTGATGATCTTTAGTTTCCGAAGGGACTGAAATGCTGATTGGAATAGTAGTAATAGAAGAGAAGACTGTGAATGTAGGAGTGCTCAAGTCTATTGGTTGTAATTTAAATAATGTACCCTCGGATATTTATGCGATTTTTTTCTCTGTGCTTTATTTTTTTGTTTATTTCTACCATACAAATTACAAAGCATGAAACATGCATTAATAGAGCACCTTCTGTTTACTTTTGACTTGATGGAATCAGGAGTTGACAAAGTTCATAAACCACTGCAATGAGATCAAGGCGGCCACTGCTGCAAACAAGGAAGGTGGCCAACTAAGCATCGTCAAACCGCCAGAAACCACCGAAGGTGGTGCTAAGAAATAGTCGAGAACAAGCATATTGAGATATGGAGACAGAAGAAAATCATTCGGAAGCATGATCTGGACAAGAGCTTGTTAAGTACTTCTCTTTCAAGAAAAGGTTTCTTCTTTTGTTTAGCTTCTTATTTTGCTTGTACCATATATAAAGCTTGTGCAAGGATAGGGGTTTCCGAAGTTCCTGTTATCTTAAGTACTTTTTTACTTGTGTGTTATTTTGGGATGAAAATGAGAAAATCTTTAAGTCAGTTTTGAATCAAGAGAGAATTTTTGGTCGTTAATGTTATATGGAAATCAAGTAGTTCGTGAACTCTTCATTGGTGATCTGGAAGATTGATATTCTTGCCCCTGGCTATTTTACTTAAGAGCTCCTCAACTGATAGCAAAAAATAGAAGAAAAGAGTACAACGTGTTTTAAACTTTAACAATGGTGGTTTCGGATTTGCATCTTGCGGAAGAACGAGTTCATGGTCAGCCTAGTATTGCATCAAGAATTCAAAAGAACTCTTTCCTGTTAAAAAGACCGTAGGATCGTGCAATATCCCCATTCCAAGTGGTATTGTTATGGTGTTTAAATATTTTTTGATTGTGATCAAGTTAGAAGCTTGGGTTTTTAGCTTCAATGTCATGCTATTGCTAAATTTTAGCATTTGAGTAAAAAAATGGCTCTCCCATGATATGTTATATTTGACATAGATTTTAGGTTTTTAGCATGTGTTATTTGTTGTGCGAAATATAACACTTGCTAAATTTTAGCTGGCGTTGTTATTCGTAACATTATTACTATAAGTAAAATATTCTTGTGTTTCACAATATTATCAAACTTCAATTTATTTATTTATTTTTTTATTAAATTTTATTTATAAGTTTATCTTTACTAAATTATAATTAATTCTCCAAAGAATATGTTTTTTTATTTATCATTTTTGTTTACATCGACTAATTGGTTTATTTATATATAATATGAATATGTCTAAATTGGTAAATATAGTTAACTTTTAAAATTAGTAATTAAATAAAAATAATAATAAAAATGTATAATAGAAAAAATATATTTTACACATAAAGTTAATATTTAAAATATAATATAGTATATCTTTCTATTGTATATGCATTAGAGTAAAATTCAAAAAATATAAGCTAAATTTGACATGTTCACGCTAAATTGAGCATTGACGCACTATTTTTTAGGAGATCTTCTTTGTTACAACTCTCATGAGTGAATGGATTGCCAATCTCTAATTATCTATCCAAATAATTTTTTGTGCCAATTATTGAAACAGTTCATCAACCAGTTTGCTTTCAGTTATATTTGAAATTAATAATCAGAAGGGTAGTCACAATTTTATTTTATTTTATTTTTGACGAAAAGTAGTCACAAATTGATCCTGTAAATTGATCCATTTTCCAGTCCCAAAAAGAGAGACAAAAAAACAGAGAGAGAGAGAGAGCATTGATGGGGCATGGCCCATGAGGGTGACGTACAAGAGAAAGTTGACGTGGATCCAAGTCATCAATCTGACGGCACAAGGCCCACTCACATGTAGACATCTCCTTCTAACATTATGTGAGGACACGACAATAAATTAAAAAGAATAAATTAAATTAGATTAGAATAGGCCATAGCCATACTATCAGACACGTGACAAAGCCAAACGCTAAGCACTAGCAGAGCACTATATCCCCAGTTGTCAGCTTATATGACTGCTCCACTACTTTGAACCGTCACCCGCACGTATTTTTCTCTTATTTATTTATTTATTTATTTATCCTTCTGGTGTAAATACAGATCTAATCAATTCAGAACAAAATATGGCTTCTGCAACAACTTTATTAAGTTCCAGACTTTGGTTTCCAAATGTACAATTTTTTTAAACATAAAACCTTTTTTTAATTGTGATATTAATTGATGTGTGGTTTTCAAGCTTAAAAATTGAAGTTATTGGTTCTAAGTTTAACGTCTTCGTTAGTTCGCATTTAATTGTATTTTTGATGTTGTTGAAATCAAACAGTTTTGAAGACTATTTAAAAAAAAAAAATGGATATAATTACCAATGAAGTTAAACTCGTTACACACACGATGCTCAAATTTTAAAATGTAAAAGAACATGTCCCATGTCAATTTGGAAATCTGTTTTCCTCTTTTGGACCTCTCTATAGAAGAGCTTTCCCTCAAATTCTCACTTTACTTTTACTCCATTCAATTTTATATTGGTTTTGTAATTTGAGCTTAATCTAACATCGGACAGGGGTATAGATCATAACATAATAATACAATTCAAAATTCGGACGATTAGCTGAATTTATTTGACACAAAATTGATTTAAATTAACGTGATTAAATAATATTTTAATAAATTATATTAAATAATTATTTTTTAAAAAATTCATAAATTTTTTGTAGATAAAATAAAAAGCATTAAGATAATAAATTAGTTTCTCTTATTATAGTAAAATCTAATTAAAAAATTGAATAAATTAACAATTATACTATTTATATACGACCTATTAATCTGGACGTCATTTTTATTAAATAAGTGACACATAAATTAACTTGTTAATGACACAATTTAATTAAATTAACTACAACATAATACAAATTGTCACCCTTAATAACAACATAGATCAAATAGTAGCAATTTAAATTCAGTGGCATTAAACAAATTATCTATGAAACTCTGTATAATTTAGGGTGACATTATGTAGTCAAGAAACGAACAACCTTAATAGCCATTATTGCACGTGAATATACTAAAAGAAATTTTAATACTATTAACCTGCCACATTATGGAGTAATAATAGTTGTACTCTAAACTCGAGAGTACTTTAATTTTTGTTATTTCAAGAAATTATTGTATCCCGTACTTTAAGATGTTGTTGCCACGTACTAATGAAATGTATGATACAAATGAATTATAAGTGAATTCCAAAAATATGTCTCTTTGGCATCAAAAGTAGCTTGTAGCATTGTTTTAAAGTTCAGTTTAGTGTTGTGTACAAACTGTTATATATAATAAGTAAATGCAATTACACGAACATAAATGATCTTCCAAGCCAATTAAATCTATGTGTGGGGCCCATTCTCGAGCCTCGAACCGTGAGAGGGGTCACGCGGATCACACGTGATCCCGGCATCAGCATGTGGGTCTTCCGAGTTTAAGGCA
>JXTB01000029.1:747500-769867 GCA_002914805.1 Parasponia andersonii
AGAGAGAGAGAGAGAGGAGAGAGATCGGGCGAGGGAGGAGAGAGAAGAGAGAGAGAGAGAAGAGAGAGGTGCACGTGGCCCCCTCCTTTATTGGGCTGTACAATTTTTCAAAAATTGCACATAAGTCCCCAAAATTTCAAATCTCTATCAATCTAGTCCCCCAAAATTTGCAATTTAGTCCGCTTGAACAAAATTTTTGCAAATTAGTTCCCACAATATTTTATCTGGAAAATTAGTAAAATGTCCAAATTACCCTCGAAAATTCCGGGTTTTTACAGTTTTAGAGCGTCTTGGAAACCATTAGGCACTCTCACACTCTTCCACGTGATTGAATATGATAAATTTTGATTTAAAAACCACAGATTTCTAGATTGAGATGTGTATAATTTTGTATGTTAAGGTAATTGGATGGAGCCCACTAGTGTATGAAGAATCAGAGGAAAAGGAAAAACCAACTCGAACTGTCAAAAATTAACATCTTCTCACGTACAAGATTCACTTCAACCTACCCCACACAGTGGAAAATAAAACGATTCCAGGAGCACTTGCAAATTTTTATCGAATTTCTAAGAATTCGGGGCTATTTGCATGGGCTTGCCGCGTCAACTGGGCATCACAGAGAGAAAGAGCGTGTGCAAACCTTACTTGGTAAGGCCTTGAACAGATGACAGAATTGCTATCATGCTGAGAGAAAAAGCCTTGACCTTAATTGGTGGATGGCTGCAGTCATCCTTATATAGTAATGGCCTTGCACAGTGGCAGAGAAATGCAATATGTATATGACAAGAGCAATACCAGGAGCACCTATGGTGCTTAGCACCGGACACTAATAAAGCCCTATGCCCCACTACAAAATTTACATGTGAACTCCACAGTATGGTGCTAAGCACCTCATGTGATTAGTATTTTTCATCTAATAATCAATCTGGATTGTAATGACCTTAATCTGTAATTTTGTGACTTGGGAGTGATCTTTTCTGGGTGGTAGAGATCACTAATTCAGTGAACTGGCAATACTTTTTAAAGTGCCACAGCCCTGGTATTCTGATTTCTGAGTTCTTACGGATAAGATTGATCATATGAAAATATACCGAGTCTAATTTATTACTCTACCTAACCTTATTATACAAGGTAGCAGCCATAAGATTCATCATAAGAAAATATACTCTCTAATTAATCACTCTGTATAGCTTCTGATCCTCATTCTTATCGCAATTGTAAACTTCATTTGATGACTACGACACCTAAATAGAGAACTCTAGAAACTAGGCAATGAGCCTAGGCAACTTCCAAGTGTTTAGTTCCAAATAACAAATTACAGAGCTGATTGAAGAGAAAACTTGAAAGCTGCATCAAACCAGATTACTTCATCTCTGGAAATGTCTTTTGCAGTAGAAAAACAATAAACCATAGTTACCACATAAAATAGGAGTCTACTTCGTGTCCAAATTCTTCATCCTAGTGTAACTTAACCTCATGCATATGAACTTTACCCCAAGTTTGTTAGCAAAGAAACAGTAAGCCGTAAAAAGGACAAATCCGAGATGTGTATGGTATTCTTAGAATACCTCTAAATAGGTTAAAAAATAATTTGAATGAATCAACAGGTCAACTAAACTAAGTATTTGGTACCTATACTGTTCTTGCACATACCTTTCAGGTGTCCAAGAAAAAGACAGGTCTAACTCTTCATACTGATACCATTAAATTTTAAATTTACACATATAGTGATACAGACAACCAAAACTTACCAAACATCAACTTGCAGGTCACAAAGATGATGTACATTATGTTCCTTCAATATAACGCATTTAAGGAATTCCATGACACGACGAAAGGGCAAGAATAAGATTCTATAAGAAGATTGCTTTTAAGTCCACACACTCTCATAATCAAGAGCACGATTTCATTACTGGGATTAAAGATTAGGTGGTAAAATAGCTATTGTAGCCTAATTTGATATTATCTACTGCTCTTATCAACTCACCTCAACAACGTACCACATTTCCAACATTTCTATATGCATCTCATTTCGATGCTTATAGCATCTAAAGCTCAACTAAACTGTAAGCAACAACTGTAAGTCACTAAGATTGTAAATCACTACACAACAATCCTATAGCAATTATCTTGAAAATGAGATCCAGAAGTAGGTAGTTAATCCAGTTTTCCTTTCCAATTTTCAGACTGTTTATAGCTTTTGTATCTAAAACAACAGGAAGCAAAACAAAAACTAAAATTCCTGATGCTCATAACTCACTATTCTGCCTTAGTTACAAGCACGGGAACAAGACATAAGGCACAGATCATCAGCCACAAAATGTACAAAGAATGAAAATCTAAGGCCTCATCCTCTCGACCAATTGTGCTTTCTATATATAACTGATAACTCATCTAAATTTAATCGACATAAGAACCGACTGCAGCCCACAAAGCACGGATTATTAAATCATATAAAGCTTGATAAAAGGCCCCAAATGACATACGAACAGGGTTCATACAACATTTTCTATCTAACCAAGACCACAATATATAGTTACGCTACATCAGGACACACATGACATAAAAATATCATTAAATTTCCCAGTCCAAAAATGTATTATTCCAAGTAACAAGACAGAAAAATGACGATCTTTTCTACCCACATTTCAGTTCTTGTTTCTCAGCCAGATTTGGACTCAGCCTTCGCTTTCTCCACCTTGGCAGTCCCTTTGGCCTCACCGGAGCAGCACCCACCACCATGCTCATGATGGTGATGATGTCCATGGTGATGATGATGTCCATGACCATGACCATGACCATGACCATGGCTATGACCATGATGATGGGTCTTCTTCCCTTTAAGCTCTTTCCTCATATCATAAGCATCTTCACCATCCGCATAGTACTTAGCCTCCACATCATGAATCTTGTACCCCAAAGTCTCCGTATACAAGTTAAACGCAGCTCTATTACTCTTCCTCACATGAAGGGATACATACTCAGCTCCAAAGACCTGTTCCATGGCGTTCTGGGCCGCGCTCATGAGCTTGGTGGCGAGCCCTAGTTTGCGGTGGGTTCGGAGCACGGCGAGCGAGGTAATGTGGCCGTGGCACTCGTTGCTCTCCTCTTCCATCTTGGCCAGAACGTAGCCGACGATTCGGCCATTGTAGTCCTCGGCCACGTAGAGGAGTTGCGGCCATGAGAGGATGTGGTAGAGGTAGTACTTCATCTGGTAATTCTCAGGGAGACAGAACAAGTTGCAGGCTTGCATCGCCAGAAGGTCGTCTATGGTCGCCTTGCGTATGCACACCATGGTTGGATTGGATTGGAGATTCTAGGGTTTCTCTGGTTCTCAGGTTGGGGAAGATGATCGAACGAGCAAGCGAGAGAGTCGGAGAGACGAAAGAGTGGCTTATTGGGTTTTGGCATTTGAGATTGACGTTGGTTTGGGCTTGGTTTTCATAAGATACTGAGGCTTTTTGATGGGCTTGGATTAGGGTTAGACGGGGGTGAAGTAGACAATTACCACTTTTTTTTTAATGTTTAACTAAATTTATTACTATTATTAGATTTTTACTACTTTTAATAGAGAATTAATCAATAATTTGTCAAGAATTCATCAAGAATTCATTAAAAATTCATAAAAAATATATACATATCATCACTGATGACATCAAGATTCCGTCAAAATCATCAAGAATCCATTTAAAAAATAGTATAGTGGTAGATTTAATTAATGAGAAAAAATAA
The DNA here is from genome assembly GCA_002914805.1 of Parasponia andersonii. NCBI lineage: Eukaryota > Viridiplantae > Streptophyta > Magnoliopsida > Rosales > Cannabaceae > Trema > Trema andersonii. Next base: position 751,233 of record JXTB01000029.1, read on the forward strand.
GTGATATTCACCTACTTTATTCCTTAGATAGGGAAAAGGACATGGGTGGGAATAACTTGGGCTAGAATGACTCTATGGTAGGGGTGTTCATAGTCGGTCTGAACGGTCTAAAATGACAATCTATAAACCAATCCGCAATCCGTGCAGTTTGGCCGGACTACCAATCCGTACAGTTTGAATTGGTTAGTTCAAATCGGTCAAACTGCATCTACATTTTTGCGGCCAGTTTGGGCGGTTTCTGTGGTTTGAAAACTCATAAAATTTAAATCAATATAACATTAACTAACTACTCATATCTAAAGTCCAAATGTCAAACAAACCATAACATAGTTAAAAATGATAACCAAATTAAAAGTCTTAGACTTAGTAAACTTAAACTTTAGTTACAGCACAAATGAAATTGAAGAGCAAACTTAAAGTCTAAAATATCATAACAAAGAGGCTTAAAATCTAAAATATCATAAGAGTCTTAAAGTAAGATAGCTTAGTACTATATGCCATAAGAACAAAAAAGACTTCAAACTTCAACAACAGCTCCAACCTGCAAAAAGACATTAATATTAGATACATTGAAGTATATCATAAATACATATTACAATTAAAATATATCATCAAACCTTGATTAGGCATAAAAATAGCCTTCAATCCAACACTCCAACTTGCAAAAAGAAATTAATATTAGACACATAAAAGTATATCATAAGCACATATTACAATTAAAAATACAAAGTGAGCATACCATATTACCATTAAACCTAATTAAGGTTTACCAGTTCAGGTGTCAAGGTTGGTTTCTCTAATAAAAAAAAAAAAAAACAAAGGTTAGACAATTATATTATGATATAATACATAGATATTAGATAATACAAAAAATAACATGATTAAAGTATAAAGAATCTATTACCTGCTTCAACGCTTTCATAAGTTTTAATCTCTTCTAAAATTGGAGTCATGTCTGACTCCAATGGTAATGATTGAGATCTCAACTAATTTTGGCAACAAATCAATGCTTCTGCCATAGTTGGACTCAACGAATGCCGAAGGCAATCGAGCATCCTACCACCAGTGCTAAAAGCCAAATCTGAAGCTACTGTTGAAACTTGGATAAAGAGAATATCTCGAGCAATTGCACCAAGGACAGGAAACTTTGATGAAGTAACTTTCCACCATTCTAAGATATCAGAGTTCTTATTCTTCATATCCTCAATACGTTCAGTAAGATATCTATCAAACTCATTTTTTATGTCAAATGATTCATCCTCAACACATTCTTTATCAAACTCGGATTCCATATCAAAAGAATCTTCATCATCAGAATCCACCGAACCCATTTTATCTTGAGAAGATATCCCACCAGCTCGACCACTCTCAGTTTGTTGTTGTTGTTGCACTTTGACTTCATTTGTTGCATAATGATCGACTAATTTTGTTATGCAACTTTTGATGGCAGCCATGATAACCTTAACTTCGTCATTACTATAGAGCTTCGTCAAATAAATTGCACATATTTTAGCTTGTGCCTAGGATCAAGGACAACCGCCACATAAAGAAGCATATTTTGTTTTTCAATGTTACCCCAATACTTGTCAAATTTCACCTTCATCCTAGAGGCCATATCCATCAAAATTGGATCCTTACTCAAACACCATTTAATAAGTTTCCTATGTACCATGGAAATCTCATAGAAATAAATATTTGAAGTAACATACAAAGAAGCACTAAACTTTAAGGTTGCTTCATAAAAAGTCTTCAAAAACTTACAAAATTTGCTACATTTCTCCCAATCGCTACTCATTGGCGGCCCAATAGGTTTTTTCCCATGTTTATCTTCCTCAGAAAAATATTGTAAATAAAAACCATCTTCTTCTTCTAACAATTTAAAAGCTTCAATATATCTCAAAGCATGTTCTAACATCAAATATGTGGAGTTCCATCTAGTTGGCATATCTAAGCAAATAAGAGCCTTTTCCTCTTTACAAGTATTCTTCACACAACCTTTGAACCTTGCCAACCTTGAAGGGGAAGCTCTAACATACCTCACAGTATTACGGATAACCGCAATAGAATTGTCCAATTGTGTCAATCCATCTTGCACTATCAAGTTCAAGATATGAGCCGAACACCTCACATGTAAAAACTCTCCATCACAAACTGCACTCTTCCAAATTTGTAATCTCTTTCTTATATGACTAATAACCCCATTGTTAGAAGCAACATTGTCAACTGTGATTGTAAATACCTTCTCAATACCACATTGCTTCAAGTATGCCTCAATTACTTTCCCTATCGTCTCTCCCTTATGATTAGGAATTTGACAAAAATTCAAGATCCTTTTTTGCATCTTCCATTCAGAATCTATAAAGTGAGCTGTCAATACCATATAGTTGACATTCTGAATGGAAGTCCACGTGTCAGTGGTAAGAGAGACTTTTTATGAATTCTTGACAAAGTAAGACCTCAACTTTTTTTTCTCATCATTGTAGAGATTTATAATATCCCTAGCAATTATAATTCGTGATGGAGGGTCAAATTTTGAGCATGCAATACTACAAAATAATCTAAAACCCTCATTCTCCACAAACTTAAAGGGTAACTCATCAATAATAATCATTTTTGCACATATAAGCCTACATGTTGCTTGACTAAATCCCATAGTTATAAGATTACTAGTACCTCCAATACTTTCATCACCTTTCCTTTGGAAAGACAAAATCTTTTGCTTCTTATCCTCCGATCTAAAGGGGTATTTCTTACATTGATAGTTTAAATGGTTCCAAAGAGTACTAGTCCCATTTCTCCTAGTATCACTTGCATAATCTTTCTCACAGTAGTTGCACACAACCCTATTGTTATTAGGATCATCCTCATTTCTTGTAAAATGATCCCAAACTTCAGACACATGCCTAACTTTCTTTTTTGGATTCTTACTCTTAAGAGGCAAGTGTGGCTTTTTCTTGGAACCACTAGTTAAATCAATGGTCACTTTGGTAGGATTATTCACAGAAGGTGCTACTGCTACACTATCATTATCACTATCTATCTGACAAATATACATATTACATATTCCATTAGTACTTCAGTAGCATATGATCATATACCTAGTCAATTACACAGTCACATGATACTAAAAATATTGGGAATCAATAGTCACAAACCAATAATCAGCATATATTCCATAAAAAAAAAAAAACTAAAAGGCCATAAGAGTAGTAATCTTTATTCCATACGGAAAAAAATATAATATAACCGAAAAAAAAATTATAACATAACCGAAAAAATATATATAACATAAAAACTAATATTCCATACGAGTAGTAATCTTTTTGTTGTGAAGATTTTGTGCCAAATTGAGCAAGGTGTTCATAAAAACATCATAATAGAACCAAAAAAGTAAAGAAAAATGAACAAATATGTTTTGAGAAGTTTAACAGAGCAACATGAGTCATGAGGAAACAAGCAAAAATAGATTAACATAATGCAACATATATAATTATATGTATTATCAAATCTAATATGATAACACAGACTAACAATATAAGCTAACCTGGTCGAGTGGTCATGAGCAAGCTGGCGAGTGGTGGCAAGTCGGAGCTTAGTATAGGAGCAGACAGCGTTGATGGGATTCAGGCGAGAATGAACGAGATGAAAATGACACGGCTGGGCGAGATTGAACCAGAGCTCGACAGCTTCGAGCAAGCTAGTGCTGGAGTTGACGGCGTTGACAGGAACTGTGCGAGTGAACTAGAAGAAGACGGCATTGACGGGATGGCGAGATTGAAATTGAGAGAGCTCGACTGCTTCGACGTCGATGGGAGGAAGATGACAGTGAGTGAGTGACTATAGGAGTGATAGTGAGTGAAAGAGAGAAGAAACAGCTAGCTAGGCTGACTATGGTTGAGGTCTGAAAGAGAAAACTACGAACAGAGTAATAGAGGAAGTGTTTGCCGAATGCCGATGTCGAGGAACGCAAGAAGTTGTCTGAGTGTGTTTGCAGGTAGCCTGTTAGAGTGTTAGGAAATGATAAAGTCATAAAACCCTAAGTGTTAATGGGCTAAGTGGATAAGCCGTAGCGTTGGGCTCAATGGGCTTAGAAGCAATGTGTTATATGTGTCATCTGTGCTCAAACTTTAAATCAGCGGTTGATCTATACATGTATACAATATATATATAATTTTTTTAAAAGTATGCATGTTACTAGCCGGTTCGGTTTTAAACCGACCAATTTTTTTTGAAACCGATAACCAAACCGGCCAGTTTGGTTTTTATAATTTTTAATCCATAATCGGCCATTTAAGAGGTCAATCTGCATAGTTCGGTGCGGTTTGGATTGGATTGGGCAGTTTCCGCGGTTTGACGGTTATTTTGAACACCCCTACTCTTTGGTGCCTTCCCCTTTTATTGTTCGGCCTTTTTGTTATTTGATAAGTTGAAGTCCCCTTGTGGTGGGAAAATAATAATAAGAATAATACAATGACCATTTAGCAAAGAGGTGAAAAACAATAGCCATTTAAAGAGATATGAAAATACCGGCCATTTATTAAAATGGTGTGTAAAAAGTAGCTATTGGTTAGAAAAACTCTTTCTTTCTTCCCTTTTTTTTTGTCAGTTGGCCTTTTTTCTAATTATTATATCCAATGTCATTTTGTTTTCCTAAGTTGTTGTCGTTTTTGTAAACAATAAATGGCTTTTCATTTCTTGTCGTTCCGTTCTTAATTATGTCGTGTAGTATTTCTGACTTTTGTCGTGTTTTTTTGTTATCAGTCTAACGTTTTGTTGTCGTTTTTTTATCTACTAGTGTTTTCATTCAATGTCGTTTTCACCCTTTAACGTCGTTTTCCTTTTTTTTTTTTTGAAAAAAAGAAACTTTTTCAAGGTGCTGTTGTTTATTAATTTTTAACCATCGTTTCTTCATCATTATTATTGGTTGCAGTAACCATTAATAACAGTATGAGGCTAGCTAATGAATGCCAGCTTATGACTGATGCTCTTAAAAAATGCACCAAAATATATAGCAACGCACTCTTGATCATCGACCTTAGACCATCTCAAATGGACTATGCTAACAAACAATATGTTAATGATTTAATGCTAAATTTAGCATAATATATGTTAATGATTTAATACTAAATTTAGCATAATATGTCGTACTTTTTGAATTTACTCCAATATATATATATACTAAAAAAAATATTTTTATACACACAATATTTTATTTCTATTATTAACTTTTATCATTTTATCGTCTCATTACTCATCTTAAAAAATAACTTCACCTTACCAACTTTTAATTACTCATATCATACACAAATAAATAAATGGTCAATATAAAAAGATTGTAAATAAAATTTTATTGTATTATAAATTCTAATTGATAATAATTTAGTAAGAATAAACTCGTAAATAAAATTTAACAAAAAAATATAAAAATTTTATCTAGAACGTACATGAATCATAATTAGACAATGAATGTATCTATACATATGATCATCAGAATTAGAATAAGGTATATGTATAGGCTGTAAAGAAATAAAATGACCTTTGGGTGCATATACTCCTTGTAACAAAAAGACACGATGAGTTACCGGAATGGCTAAAACCAAACCTGTAATTGCATAGATTAGAACCCATATTTGGGTTTGTATAGGTGTTCTAGGAGATGGGTTCTCTCTGTTTTGGCCTCTTGAATATGATCTGGTGGTGGGAAATTGATTCATACGACTAGAAACATTCATAGTCGTTATGACCCATGTACTCAGATTCGATGGATTAATTATAATCAGTATCTTTTTCTCACAAAAAAGAACATTACTTATGTTCCGGATCAGACCTCGTGCTTTGATTGGTTAGTTAATAGAACTTATGATTAATTAAAATAAAATAGAAAATAATTGAGATTAAGATTAGATTACAAGATGTATACAGAAAGAGCCACCACAATATTTACCATGTGTTGAAGTCTTAGTGGGCAGTCGAAATAAAAAACGACATTTTCCATGGTGTTCTTGCCATATTGGTGATTCTAGAAGTGACTCACTTAGTCCATATAGGTATAAGAATTATCACAATATTATCTATATGTCGAAGTTATGATAGGCAGTCGACATAGAAAATGATACTTCCTATAGTGCCCTTGCTATATTAGCAGTTGTAGAGATACCACTCTTATAATAATAATAATAATAATTATGACGTAGTATTAATGTAATGGTTATCACAACATTTCTTTAAGTGTTGAAGTTCCGATAGGTAGTTATAATAAGTAACAGCAGTTTCCACGACGTCTTTGTTACAAAAGGCGGTTGCTAGTTGACGAAAGCGAATAAACTAATCATAATGTCAAATCAAAATTAACTATAGAAAATAAGAGATTGGAAATAACAAAAATAATAATACTAATAATAAATGAAGCAAGGGTGAGGGATGATAAAAGAACACAAAATTTAGAATTTGTGCCACAAATCAAGCACAGAGTTCGATGAGAGTAACTTGATGCTTACATATCACTAAAATGCAAGGACTAGAAACTGCATACAAAATAACTTGAGAAACAAATTAGTAGCATGTATTTTCAAAAAAGTGATATAAAAGTAATATGATGATAAAGAGGTGGTATTATTGCAAGAAAAGTAATATGTAAAGAATAATGGTATTATTGCAAGAAAAGTAATATGTAAAGAAATAATGGGCCTAGAACTAGGTGCATGCAAAAATATTTGAGCCTATATGAATATATGCAAATATGACAATATTAGAAACTTATTAACCAAGTCCTATACATGCTTTTATTTATATATATATATATATATATATATGGTTGCCAATCCAATAGGTATTTTTTTTTCTTTATCTATGGGTATGTATTTTTTTTTAGTCGTTGGATCACTATCTAATGGTGATCCAATAACTATAATGAAGTGCATGAAAAGACGTACATCATTAATGATCTTTCTCTCTTTTATTTTTTACAATAAAAAAATGTGCATATTAAATTTTCATTGGCTAAATTGATACCTATGCATAGGTAAAAGAAAAAATACCTACTGGATTGGTGCCTTATATATATATATATATATATATATATATATATATGTAAGGATGTATGTGAGTAAGAAGGATGTATGTGAGTAAGAACTAAGGAACTAAAACTATATGTATGCAACTAGAATAAAAAGGATGAAGACTTTGCTTTGGGTCAGCGTAGGATCGAGAGACGGTGATGAGGAAGCCGAGAGATGAAAGGTGTGGTGGTTAAAACAAGACCACAAGTGAAAGCCGACACAACAGACAAAGGGAGAAACAAAGCTTCAAAGCTTCGGTTAAGCACCAAGAACACAAGAGCAAGAGTAAGTATAAAGACAATAATAATAACAAAAGCAAGAACGAGTGATGAGGAAGCCAAGAGATGAGAGCTGGTGGTAGTTAGAACAAGATCACAGGTGAAAGCCAACACAAGAGACAAAGCTTGAACGCTTCGGTTAAGCACCAAGAACACAAGAGCAAGAGTAAGAATAAAGACAATAACAATAACAAGAGCAAGAACGAGTGATGAGGAAGCCGAGAGATGAGAGGTGGTGGTGGTTAGAATAAGACCACATGTGAAAGACAACACAAGAGACAGAGAGAAACAAAGCGAAAGCTTCGGTTAAGCACCAAGAACACAAGAACAAGAGTAAAAATAAAGACAATTAACAATAACAAGTGAGAGAGAGCAACATTTCTATTTATAGGCAAAACTATGTCTTGCCTTGCTTATAAGAGGACTAGGTGTCATGCTCTTATTAGCTTAAGCTAGCTTAATGTAGAAGTACTTAGGCAACAAGTACTTGTAATTACAAGAGCTTATACTACTAGTTGGAACATTCTAGAAATATCTAAAAGCCTTGGGTGACTTGATAGGAATCGGTGACAAAGGAAGTAAAATAGTTATTGTAACTACACGTAAAGAAGAGGATGCAACTAGCATTATAGGCACCATCCAACCATATCGCTTGGGTTGTTCAAGTGAGGATGAGTTGTGGACTTTATTTGAAAAAGTGTCTTTTGGACAACATCCAAAGGACTCAAAAGAACAAAACTCATCCATGTTAGAGGCAAAGAGTAAGATTGCAAAAGGGCGTACAAGACTCTCTCTGGTCACAGCGGCAATAGGAAGCATGTTGTATTTTGAAACTTCATATTCGGACTGGGGGGGGCGTCTATATCAGGATGAATTTCGTGACAAGGAAAGATTCAGGATGGAATGGAAGCCATCTCATGGTTATCCTTTGACTTTTAGGTGGCCAATTGATAATTATCATCACATGATATCTCTGGAGCGGTGTTACTATCATCTTCCTTTACCTCAAAAGCATTGTTTTGCTTATTGTAGCTTATTTCCGATAGATCACGAGATTGATGTGCAGACGATGATATAATTACTGATCAACCAGGGCGATCTCTAGAAGACGTTGGTTATGAGTATTATCTAAATTTGCTTAGACGATGCTTCTTTCAAGGACCTACAATAGATGCATGTGATCAGGAGACGTGTGATAAAATGCAAAATGCATCATCTCGCGACACTTGTAGCAGGGAAACAATGCTACGTATTCTCACCTCATGCTTTTTATAAATATCAGAATAGTTCTTCTCATGTATCATTTGAATCTGGTTTATTTACGGCAGATCATGCAAAAGATTTTAATTGGGGAAATAAACGATCATTTCTTTTGCAAAGTCAGTTATGGAGGAAGACATGGTAACTACGAAATCTGTGGCATTATAATTTCTAGATGCAGACTGTTACGGGCATTGGATTTGTGTGCTATTGGGATTAGGATAGTTCCATATTCCATTGGTGAGTCGAAGTTTTTGAAATATCTTGATTTGTGTGCTTCTTTTTGATTTGTATGTTGCAGAAATATTTAACGGAAATGTTTTACTTCACAGTTGGACCTCATTTTAGTCCTCTTCTCTGTATTTGTACAAATAGTTTGTAAAGAGGTAATTTTAAATTTCACCTTATGCAAATGAGCTCTTTAGATTTCTCATCTATCTATTATAATAGTCATTCCAACCCAAGTTGATGATGAAGTGATAAAATTTACTGTTTCATTGACAAACATGCACAAAAAGAGTGACAATTTGATAACTAAAGAAGTTTATGATTACTAGAAAAATATATAATATGCACACAACAATGAAAAATACGTGTTTCTTTATCGCATTGAAAGATTCTTCGTAACGATAATATTGTGACTGATTTAAATGGATTCATTTGATATTAAACAAGGAAATAAATGACTAGTGATCAACCTAAATTCTTTTCAGATTGATGTGTCCAATGCACTGTTGATGACTTCATCTTAACAGGGAAGATAATTTGCAAATGAAAACTACTGAGAAACCTCCAAAGGCAGGAGCAAATGTTGATCCGATTACGAAAGGCAATTGACAACTTGGTCAAGATTCAATATCCATTAACATCATTGGCGCCTATTACTATGCTGCAAGTGCTTGGTCAAGATTTCGTTGACTGTGGCTTAATTTATAGGTCTCGAGTATAGGTGAACAAGATACTAAAGAAATTTCATGCTCTCACTCTTCTTGTTTGACTTAGATAATACTTGCTTGTCTGCTTGTATGGTTTGCTAAGTGGTTTTTGTTCATTTCTGTTACTGCAGTATTTCGTGGAGGCTGGGGCTTTTGCTGTGACAGTGAGACAATCCTTCATAAATGGAACTATTTCGCCATTATTTTCTGATCTTATTACCATATTTTTTAACACTTACGTATAAATAAATGGTTTATCCTCCTAAATTGTATTTCTAACTTGTTAAGAATTACCAAACGATAATTGACAAAAAAAAAAATGAAAAACAAGAACACACAGATTTAAGTGGAAAATGCTAATCAAGAAAAAATCACTGGCAGAAGAGGAAATTTCACTATGTAGAAAATAAGGTATAGAAGGTAGATTTTACACAACTAAACCGAAAATATATATAATTTCAAAAACCCTAAAATATATATGTGTACGGACGAAAACTGTACGAACAAACAAGTCTATACTGTGAGGGCTCCGCCCCCGCACCCCCAACGAAATCAGTGGTGGGCTCCGGGATCGGGCTTATCGGCTCGATCCCTCCGCTTCCACCACAGATCTCAAAATTTCTCATAATTACAAAAATGTCACATGTGTCGTACCGCGAAGTTTTCGGACCAGGGCAAATAGAATTTGAGTCACGAACTCTAACATAACTTGAAACTTGACTAATCGAAGAACAATGTCGAGCCCTGCTTCTGCAATGTTCCTAAGATGTTTAACTGAAAACCAGAGGAAAGGAATATATGATTCCTAATCTCAGCCGAACTTATCAACCTGTTCATCCACCCATTTCTAACAGCTTTATACATTCGGTTTTGCTAGCCAGGACTATATCCAAATGACAAAGGAAAGATCTAAAATGCAAAGGACAAGGCAAGGCTTGAAACAACATAACAACACATATCATGCTCCTACAGCGACTTCCAGGATCTACGCTTGTTCACGGGCATTCTACTTGTTCAGTTCTTTGTAGATGTATAAACAAACCTAGTTTTTCCGGTTTGTAATTATAGCTTGGTTTTTACTAGAAACCAATTATTTCTTACCTCCAAACTAAAGATGTTTAGAACAATACTTGTTTTCAAGACAAAAGAACTTACTCTAAATATCTAAAAATTGTTTTTTTATCCCTGAAATATATGTATACATGTTTCCTTATTGTCCTTGTAGAATGAATTAATAACTCGGTTCTAGGTGCACTTATTTGTTTCAGCTCTTCCGCTAGTACTCCAACAAAGGGAGCATATGATTCTGCATCTTCGAGCATTGGTGAAGGTAAGTAATTCTTTCTTTGTCCTCTCAACAAATTGAATTTCTTGCTTGGGGTTTTGAAAAAAAGAAAAATAATAATTAAAAAAAATCCGAAGTGTTTCTTCATCACTTTGAGAGATTCTCCATCACATTCTGATCCTCAGAGTCTTCTCTATGACCGTTGATGGAGTATTATTAATAACTGGTGTTAGCACAAGTAAATATTAAGTTCTGCAACTCTGCACGCCGTCTAAAATGAGTCTCTATTTCCCTTTAAAACAAATAATCTCTATACTTTACTAAGTGAGACCATCAAAATTATATACTTACAAGAAAGATTTGATGCACATAGTGTATCTAGCTTATAGTTAAAAAATTTCAAAGACTTGTATTCTCATTGTAACTCTTGTATGCTTGTAGCATAGATCATATGAAGCAGATTTTATTCTTGAACAAAGTCTGACTTACGGAATTGCCTAAGCCAGAGGGATATGTTAGAAAAATGGAGCCACTTTGTGAAGACGATGATAATTATTTATCCCCTGGGGAATATCTTAAACTGGCCTCAAAGAAGGGACTAATGCCGGACACCACCAGAGCTTCAAGCCAATATTCCAACTGGCTGTGAACCAGAGGGAAAGCAAGAGCATTACAATGAACATCAATGAATGTGTATGTATTGTTCTGTAAGAAGTTTCTTAGAAGCATTGTTGACATTGCAAACTTTTATTTGGTTACTATTTCGAACAATATTATTTCGTCGGATTTGCAAAAGCCAATGACCAATCAACATGGATCCCATGAAAATACAACCACGTCTGGTTTTGGTTAAACTTGTGTACTAGATAGCAAAAAGTTTGGGGGTTTTGTGGCCTAGATAAAGTTGGGATGTTCTAAAACAATATTTGTCATTAAATCCACGTTGAAATCTTCATTTGCCAATGAAAAACAAGAGGAATCTATTCTTTCTTTCTTTCTTAGTCAAGACCATAAGGGAAATTTTAAGTACTAACATGATTTGTGGAGTCTACATAATTTTCGAGTTAGGATTGCCATGAACTGGCTAACGGTCAAAGAGATTATTTCTTCATCTGCTCGGTGAATTCTGAAAATTAGTATGAGCAGCTAAACAATGTGATTTAATTTCGTATAGAGATCATCTTAGAGCATTTATGAACTTTCTCCGAAAGTGAACAGGATTTACCTCTATCTTTACACCCATACATGCAAAATCTACTACATACTTTTTTTCTTTTTCCTTTTTTTCTTTGTTGAGACGTTTAATTGACAAGCTTATCATCGATGATAAATAGATAAATATATGGACATACTGATTATTATTTAGCACGGGAAAATAAGTAGGTGGTCGCTTCATTTGCTTTTCATGGTTGCTTATTGCTTACGACCTGTTTCCCCTTCAATGTCGTATTACTCATTTATTGTCATTTTCCAAATTTGTTGTCGTTTATTGGGTTCTTATATTTCTCCTCTCATTTCTTGGCGTATTCTATTCTCTTTTATCGCTTTTGTTGTTTCTTTTCTGTTCACGTGAAGTCCTTTTAAGGGAAAATTAATTGTCGTTTCTTTCCTTTTCTTTTTTTGGTCGTTTTATGCATATACTATAATTTCTCAACTTTATTAGTTATTATTTTCTTTTTTTCCGCGTATGGGTTGTCAACTATTTATTTTCAAATATCAGTCATTCTTTATTTGGTGTGCTTAAAAAGCTTATACTTATAGTCAATATTTTCATTGTCATTTTCCAGATTTGTTGCCTCTTTTTCGTGGATAACTAGTTTCTTTCTTTTTTTTCCCCCCTTCATTTTCTTGTCGTTATAATAATTATGTCGTCTTTGTTTCGATATCGTGATGTATTTTACCTGGAATTGTTTTATCGAATGGCCTTTATCTTTATTGTCGTTTCCACAAGTTGTCTGCGCTTTTTCTGTATATCAGTGATAACTTTTCATTTCTTGTCGTTTTGGGGATAATTTTTTCGTGTTTTAGTTTTTGTGTGGTGTTCCTTTTACCGTGGTCTAACATTTCTCTTATTTTGGTTTTTTCAATCTACCATAGTTTTCGTCTAATGTCGTTTTAAGGTGCCGGTTGTTTTTCATCCAAGGAAAAAAAAAAAAAAAAGAAGCAAAAAATGGTTATAGTTAATCTAGGGAGTCTTAAAAAATGGTAGTTTGTCAGTGATGCTCTTAAACATGCACCAAAAGCATCGTACTCTTGAAGAAAACGTAAATCGGTCCTTTTAGTGCATGGACTAGAACCCAGTTTTGGACTTGTTTAGGTGTTTTAGGAGAGATGGTTTTCTCTGTTTTGGCCTACTCTTGAATTTGATTTGAATACGTGGAAATTGACTCATACCAATAGAGAGATTCATAGTCCAGTTATGACTAACGTACATATGATTCTATGAAGTCCTTGTATTGAAGCAATGCACATTCTATACTCGAGGAGCCAAGTTTACTATGTTGAGACAATATATATAATCAAACAGGAATAATACTTTTTTGGTCTGAAAAGAAAAAAGAATTACTTGGGCAGCACGCAAAGCACAACAGAATTACAATACCTGAAACGTTTTCAACTCGTCATGCATATAGTCTTGCTTCTCCATCAAAGAAAAAAGAAACTTAATATCTATTTGTGTCTCTTCTCTGTGAAAACTTTGATACCACTTCATTTTAGAGCTTTTGTTGATTCAATGGCTCTACACTTCGGAAATCTGAGCATCGTCGCAGAACGGATCCTTGGAATGTTGCATCATTCTGGAGATTTTCAAGAGATTGGATCTCTTTGGGGTGTGGACGACGAGCTTCGCAAACTCGAAAGCACCATTTCAGCACTCGCACCTCTGCTTCTTAGTGCAGAGAAATGCGGTCGGCTAGTGGAACAATTAGGAGAGAAACTCGACGAGGCTGTTAACTTGCTGGAGGACTTAGAAACCGGAGCTAACTATTTGCGGCTTGGGAATAAAATGCCGAAAAAGGTACACAGTTCCTTCTCAAATCCCCTGTTTTCTCGGTTTAATATGCGTCAGCAAATCATAGACATTAACAGGATACTAAGTGAGGGTGAAGCTCAGGAAAGAAGGTTTGGCTTGGAAGAGGGCATAGATAATAAAAAGACCCAATTTCCAAATGGAGTGGAGGAGGCTGTCTCGTTCATAGTCCAAGGAGCTGGTGCTTTTGTTACGACTACGAACTCATGGGATCATGTGGCTAAATTGGAAATTATTAATATTTTGTTGGATACGAAATTCGAGCAGAATGTCACAGTCCTTCCCCTGTTATTGGATTCGAAATCTACAATGCTTCCATGGGACGTGTTTAATGATGAGAGGCTACGAAAACATTTTCACAAACGAATTTGGCTAAGCGATTCTGAAAGTTCCCTGACTGCTAGACATGCTCTTAAGATTATAGCCGAACATGCCACTGGTCTTGGAAGCTATGAAAGTTCTGATCAAAATGAGTTAATAGAACTCCTTAGCTCAATCTATGAAAGTTCTGATCTGGATAAGTTAATAGAACTCCTTATCTCTTTACTATCTGGAGTTCGCTACCTTATTGTATTCAATACCACACACGGAGATTCTGCATATTGGCTTTTCCTAAGACATTTGACAGGGATTGGTGACAAAGGAAGTAAAATAATTGTAACTACGAATAAGAAAGATCTCACAATTAGCATCGCAGGCACCATCCAACGATATTGTTTAGGATGTCCAAGTGAAGATGAGTTGTGGAGTACGTTTGAAAATGTGGCTTTTGGACAACATCCAAAAAACTCATCTATGATAGATGCTGGAAACAATATCTTAAGAGTGCTTGTCAGCGGGAAAACCAGACTCCCCTTTGTCATTGGGGCAATAGGAAGCATGTTATATTTTGAAAATTCAGAAGCCGGGTGGCAGTTTTACTGCAGAAATGAACTTTTTCGGATTGTGCGTATTGCGGGTCATTTGCCTTTTAAGTTTCCGGATGTGTATAATATGGATATTGATTTAAATGTAGAAATGAGATTATTACAGTCGTGCTATGATCATCTCCCTTTACCTCTAAAACATTGTTTTGCTTATTGTAGCTTGTTTCCGAAAAATCATGAGATTGATGTGCAGACAACAATAAAATTGTGGATGGCGCAAGGCTTTATTATTGACGAGCAAGGGAAATCTCTAGAGGATGTTGGTTATGAGTATTTTCTGAACTTACTTAGAAGATTCTTCTTTCAAGAGCCAAAATTAGATGTGAGGAGACGTGTGATGAAATGCAAAATGCATCACTTGATGCATGATCTTGCAACTTCTGTAGCAGGGGACCAATGCTTCTTATTCTCACCTGATGCTTTTCGTCGTTATAGGGACGACTCTTCCCACGTTTCATTTGGTTCTGGTTTACACTTATCAAAAGTAGCAACAAATTTTAAGAGCAGAAACATAAGATCTTTTCTTTTCCAGAGTCAATTATGGGACAAGGGACACGGTAATTACGAAATTTGTAATGCTATAGTTTCTAAATATAACCATTTACGCGCATTGGATATGCGTGCCATTGGGATCAAGATAGTTCCATATTCCATTGGTGAGTTGAAGTTTTTGAAATATCTTGATCTTTCCGAAAATGGGGATATCACAGAACTGCCTAATTCCATTACCAATCTTCTGAAGTTGCAAACTTTGAAACTCTCGTCCTGTTTCAGGCTTAGACAGTTGCCAGGAGGGATTCAGAATTTGGTCAATCTCCGACATCTCGAGATTGATGGGTGCTATAACTTGAGTAGTCTACCCCGAGGATTTGGAAAGCTAACTAATCTTCGGACGTTATCACATATTGTACTAAGCGATGGCTCTAAAATGCACGATGCCGAGCTAGATGCAGCCAAGGGGCTGAAGAATTTGGTAGGAGAGTTTCATATTAAAAATCTGAGACATGAAAAAGATGTGACTGCGTATGTGAACGTTGTACCATGTGGAGTTCGATCCTTGTCATTAGAATGGGACAGTCATGCACCGAGGTCAAACGATAAAGAAACATCACCAAAGAGTGGAAATCTCTTTCCAAATCTTGAAGAATTGACTGTAAATGGATTCAGCGGCATCACTTTATTTTCTCCCGGTGTTAGTAGCAAACTGGTGAAGCTTTCGTTGAGGAGATGCGCAAATTGCCAAATTCTACCGTCACTCGATCAGTTATCACATCTCAAGGTGTTGTTACTGGACGAGATGATCAACCTGGAATACATTTCGAACAGGGATTCTTCATAAGCATCGGCAACATTCTACCCTTGCCTGCAAGAACTCTGGCTCACAGAACTTCCTGAGCTACAAGGATGGTGGAAAAATGGAGTCAATGAGTTGATTTCATTTCCTTGTCTTTCTAAATTGGTTATCGAGGATTGCCCGAAATTAGATACCATGCCGCTTTTCCCAACTCTAGAAGAAGGCCTAGTTCTGGACACAACTTGCTGGAAGCCATTCCAACTCACCATGGAGCATGCAACAGCAGCTTATGATGAAGCATCATCGTCAACTTCTCCTCCACCCGCTCCTCTCTCCAAATTGAAGAATCTGTGTATAGTAGGCATTAAGGACTGCAAAGTTGAGGAAATGAAGTGGGAAACACTGAAAAGCCTAAGATTTTTGAGATTTGATTGTCTTCCAAAACTGAATACTCTTCCTGAGGGACTTCAACAAGTCACTAGTTTGCAAGAACTCCATGTTTGGCGTTGTGGTATAGAGGAAATTCCGCACTGGATCAGCAAGCTTGTGCTACTTAAAAAACTTTGGATTCGAGTATGCTCGAATTTGAAATCGCTACCTAAAGAAATTCGTAGCCTTCGCTCTTTACAAACACTGGAGATTGAGGACTGTAACACATTGTTGAAGAGATACGAAAAGGAAATAGGTGCAGATTGGAAAAGGATTGCTTCCATCCCATATAAGCGATTGGGTCCGATTTCCGGGAGATGATCCAAAGTCACTCCCTTGTTCAGGTACACATGTCATTTATGTATAATACCAACTTTGTTTATATCATTGTCATCTTTCTCTCTTGGACAATTTTGTTGTAACAGGAGAAATTCATCTTTTTTTCCTTTTTTTTTTTTTGGTGTTGCAGCTTAGAGTAGGCAACCTTTTTTTTAGATCCTTTCGATTTTTCACTGGTAAGGCAAATTGGTTTTTACTTATTGAGTTGTATCAAGGAACCATATAGGTCATAAACATAACTCATGATATCTGGCCTACAATTGCAATCTGAGGATAATTATACTCACATAGTGTTTTAACAATTTGAGCATATGCGGTCTTCTTATTCAACTTACCAATTTGGAGTCATACAACTTCTTCTTCTTCTTCTTCTTTTTTCTTTTTTTTTTTTTAATTTTATTTTATTTTATCCCAAGCGAAGTACATGGGGTGCTAAAGCTAATGCTTATTGTCATGTTTTGAAGCTCTAATATCTGATAATTTCTTATTGAATTTTATGTTGCAGAACAAATTGCAGATTAGATTTAGCTTGAAACTAGGACCTTATTCAACTCTTCTTTTCTATGAATTTATCTGAGTCAATTATAAGATTCAAATTCTATGCATGTGACTTCATCTGTTTCTCCATTCCACTAATGTTTAGCTTCAATTTAAACCAGGCAGGTGAAGTAGTCTAGTTTGATGAAAAGAAAACAGTTGCAGAGTGGGATAAGTTTTAATCATATTCAAGAAAAGCATTTCAGTCCACTTCCGGGAAATGATTCTTTGATCCTCCCCTTGTTCGGGTAGGTATCCATAGAGAATCAAATCTTGATTTTGTTTATCATTGACATCTTTCCCTCTTGGAAGATTTTGAAATTTTTGGAGAATTTGACAGGATTTTCAAAAATACAAGGATTTCAAAGAGTTGGAACATGAGCGCAGACATTTTTCATTAAAGATTTACAGAAAATCAAATATCTGTAATGGTCTTCTTGTATTCTTAGTTTGCTTTTGTAATATTGAAAGATATGTTATATATTTAATTAAAAACAATATATATCTGACTACTACTTATTGATTTGTATGTTGCAGAAAAAATTGATGGAAAAATTTAACTTCCCAATTGATCTTATTTTACTCCTCTTCTCTGCATTTGTACAAATCGTCTGTGAAGAGATAATTACAAATTTCACCTTTATGCATGAACTCATAAATTTCTCATTCCATTTACTTGTAATTTTCATTCCAGCCCAAGTTGATGATTAATTAGTATTTCGTTGACACATATGCACAAAAGGAATGACAATTTGATAACTACAGCAGTACAGGATTATCGAAAAAATTTAATATGCACAAGAGAATGAAAAATAAGTGTTTTTTCCCCACCTTCAAAGATTCTTCATAATGTTACTTCTGGTCCTCAGTCAACTCTTATGATCATTGATGGAGAATCACTAGTGTTGCTCTGAATGCCATCTCTATTTGATATACTTTTTGTGCTCATATTCATGAGCTAATTGTTCTTTATGGTTTTATATTCATGATGAAGCTTCATTCACAAACATAACTCAGATAAAAACTTTCATGATTTTGAGTTCTGATTGCAACTATTGCATTGTTATTTCTTTTAACATGGAACATATGAAGCAAACGTTATGCATGCATGAAATTTGGCTTATAGAGAGCTAGAGGGATGATGGAAAAGTGAATCATCTAGTGAAGATTGTTGGAAATCTCCTAAGATTAAGGAAAGATATTGTGGCTGATTTTAGGGGATTAGTTGCCATTTTTTGTTAGCTATAAATAGCCGTGTATCTT